>CM039520.1:20582530-20711091 GCA_022433055.1 Begonia peltatifolia | reverse complement strand
CTCTCTCTCTCTCTCTCTCTCTCTCTCTCTCTCTCTCTCTCTCTCTCTTCAAATCAGAGGGGGAGAGAGAGAGAGTCATTGGGTCGCCCATCTGATCCTTTTGATTTCTCTCTCCCACTGCATCTTCCTTTTTCTCACAGTATTTTTGAGCTTGATTTCGTCAATAATGGCTGCAATGCTCCAAAGTTAAGATGGATGAACCGACCTGTTTATAAAGACTGGCTACAGCATTGTAATCTCCGTCAAGAAAGTAGGTTGCTTTTTTACCAAAGTTTTTAGTTTTTAATTTAATTTATCTGTTTTGGATCTGATTTTCTGTCTGTTTGGAGTTTATAGTTGGGTAGCTGAACAAACTCACACGGAGAAAACTAAACGGCGTAGTCTGTTTGAGTGACTTTTCTGTTCTTTCCTGGTTGAGGCAGATTGCAGATTTATGAGGTATGCTGTTAGAGCTAATCTGTAGTTCTTGAAATTCTGATTAAACCCAAAAGTTTAAGTTCTAATATTTAGTCTGCAAAGAATACTTGTGAGAATTTTTAGGTTTTTGGATTTCCCTTTTTGGTTCTTGATTTTGCGTGTTCTTCTGCTTTGAAGAGAATGGTAGGTAGTTTGGAAACAAAGGTTCAGAATCTATACTCGAACGGGTTGAGTCACAATGGTAACGGAGCGGAAGAAAAGCTTGACGAGCTTCGTCGACTAATCAACAAGTCCGATGGCGATCCATTACGGATCGTTGGCGTGGGGGCCGGGGCATGGGGCAGCGTTTTCGCCGCATTGCTGCAAGACAGCTACGGCCAATTCCGAGAAAAAGTACAAATTCGTATATGGAGAAGGCCAGGAAGGCCAGTTGGCCGAGCCACGGCCGAACATCTCTTCGAAGTGATCAACTCGAGAGAAGACGTGCTGAGGAGGTTAATAAGGCGATGTGCATATCTCAAATATGTCGAGGCCCGGCTGGGCGATCGGACGCTCTACGCAGACGAGATTTTGAAAGACGGATTTTGCTTAAACATGATCGATACGCCTCTTTGTCCATTAAAGGTCGTGACGAATTTGCAGGAAGCTGTTTGGGACGCTGATATTGTCATCAACGGCGTTCCTTCGACCGAAACTACGGAAGTTTTCGAGGAGATTAGTAAGTATTGGAAGGAGAGGATTACAATGCCTATTATCATCTCCTTGGCTAAAGGCATAGAAGCTGCATTAGAGCCTGTCCCCCATATAGTAACTCCGACCCAAATGATCAACCGTGCGAGTAAGAGCGATTTTCTTTCGAACTCTTGTCTTATCCTTCCTAATTATAGATTAGGTTTCCATAGGCATAAGGTTGAACTGTCTGCATAGTTGGCAAAGTTCTCGAAAAATGGGTAAATTTCTTTACAAATCTAAGCATATAGTTTGCATTTTTCCTTTTGTTACTCTGGTTTTACCCTTCCTAATTACATATTAAGCTAGCACATGCTTAAGATTTTCAGTTTTGATTGCTTAACTGTTTGCATAGTCGAAAAAGTTCTCGAAAAACCGGTAAATTCGTTACAAATCTAAGCATAAATTTTATGTTCTCTTTCGTTATTGTTCTATCTTTTCGAGAAAGTTTACAAGTCATCCTCTAAGTTTTATAGCACACATTCTTTGCAGCTAAAGTCCTTATGGAAAACATTCTATATCTCGGCGGACCAAACATTGCCTCGGAGATCTACAACAAAGAATATGCAAATGCTCGAATTTGCGGAGCCGAGAAATGGAGAAAACCACTCGCAAGCTTTCTAAGGCAACCCCAATTTATTGTTTGGGATAATAGCGACCTCGTGACCCATGAAGTCATGGGCGGCCTGAAGAACGCCTATGCCATCGGAGCAGGCAAGTTTAGTTTATTTTTCAATTTTTTTTTATAAAAAACGATTATATTGATAGAAAGAAATTATAAAGAAGAAAGGCGAAGAACCTTTCTCAAGACATGGAACAAGGCATAGTTTTGTTCGTTTTCATATTCAATCATGGGCTTAAAATAGAATCCATGTTCGATTTCATAGGCATGGTCGCGGCTCTGACTAATGAGAGTGCTACTAGCAAGTCGGTATATTTTGCACATTGTACATCAGAAATGATATTTATCACCCATTTGTTGGCCGAAGAACCGGAGAAGCTTGCCGGGCCGTTGCTGGCCGATACTTACGTGACTTTACTCAAGGGTCGAAATGCCTGGTACGGTCAAATGCTAGCCAAGGGTGAACTGAGTTCAGATATGGGAGATAGTATTAGTGGTAAAGGAATGATTCAGGTACTTCGTTCATTATTTTTACTTCCTTGGAACATCTATCACTTAAATATCGCGAGTATTTTGCATGCTGGATAGAGA
Organism: Begonia peltatifolia; assembly: GCA_022433055.1. NCBI lineage: Eukaryota > Viridiplantae > Streptophyta > Magnoliopsida > Cucurbitales > Begoniaceae > Begonia > Begonia peltatifolia. The sequence goes on along the minus strand of CM039520.1, from coordinate 20,708,732 downwards.
TTATTTTTGTTTGTTTCTTCTTTGTTCATTGTTAGGATTCGACGAAATAAACGTTATTCGAAGAGGAAAACTACGTAAAATTAACTGTAATTTAGCTACAAACGATAAATTTTTGCTTGTTTTGCAGGGTGTTTCTGCAGTTGGAGCATTTTATGAGCTTTTGAGCCAGTCGAGCCTAAACGTACTACATCCCGAAGAAAATAAGCCTGTTGCTCCCGTCGAGCTTTGCCCTATATTAAAGACACTTTATAAAATACTCATTAGAAGGTAAGTTCTCTCACATTTGCATTTTATACGTGTTTAAAAAAAAAAAAAAACTCCAGTTCTAATGTGTTTATCGGGATCGTTGTTCAATTGATAGGGAAGAATCATCTGAAGCAATTCTTCAAGCATTGAGAGATGAAACATTAAATGATCCACGAGATCGGATCGAGATTGCTCAAAGCCATGCCTTCTATCGACCTTCGCTTCTCCGCCAGCCGTGATGTGATAATTTCTCGTATATGGTGAGTATACATATGAAGCATTTATAGAATGAACATGGAGATTTGACATATATTGAGTTTGTTTCAAATTACGTCAAGATGTGCAACGATTCCAATGAAGTTTCTTGAATTATTATTTCTCGCGATTGAAATTCCGTCGATTTATTATTAATTGAAGAAATAATAGAATGATCGATGTGTTGACATCCTTACAAAAATGTATCGAATTCACGGATATTAAGTGAAAGATCGATCGAGCGTTCCATGTCCTCAATGGAATTCGATGTTGATAATCGATTGGAGAGGAAAATCGAGAGCTACTAGTTGAGTTGCCCTTTGAAGATGTCGAAAAATAAGTAAATATTTAAATTTGGTTGCTTGCAAACATTGGCTGGTCCATGAACAGCTCCTGGGCTGGACCAGAGTCCAACCCGTTTTAACTTAATTTTTAATTATTTTTTATTATGTTTAACCTCATTTTTAATATTCGATTATTTGATGGAGTTTAAAATCACTAAAAAAAATATTGACAAAGATCAAAATTTAGTTAGAAGTCAGGTTGAATAATCTTGTTAAATAAAAAATATGTACACGTATTTAATTTAATAAATAAATTAATGACAAATTTAAACTATGGAAAGTTGAAATCTGGATATTAGGTTTATCGAAAAAAGTTATTTAAGTTGAATGTTTATTAATTATAAATATTAAAAATAAATTATTTTAAAAGAGTATAAAATGACATAAACGTACGTACGAGTGTATAATCTTGTAACATAAGTTCAGTATATTGAATGTAAATAATTGGAAGTAATTAAAAATAATATATTTATTAAATCTAATTATTACTGTACAAATACCAATTACCCGCCATTTCGCGAGTGGCTGAGGGGAAATTGAAGAACGAATTACAGATTTATTTCTAAAGTGAAAATCGGTGAGAAATCGGCGCGATTGGTGCGCGATTGCGTAAAATTTCTTGATCCGATTTGAAATCTTTTACATTCTCCTGAGTGATATGTGAAGTGTTAGGTACTGAAATGCTGAATTTTCAAGCGTAGGAATCTGTGCTGCATGTAAATGGAAATTTGCTTTGCAGCGTAGGATCTCCGGTATGTTTGTTTTCCTTTTGATTGGGAAATTACGAAACGAAATAGAAATTTTGACGTATTCTTGTGGATGTTGTTTGAGTATTGAGTTGAGATTTCATCACAGTTTGTTAGGTATTTTACGGCTACTTTAACCTGTTTGCATTTTGATCAAAGAAAAGTTATTATGGAGTTCATAGGGGATGAAGCAATTAATGGTTCTATTTTTTTTTTCATTCAATAGCGTGATGCTCAAAATATGACGAACCAGGTGTGCGGGCTTGAAAATAGTGTAGTTCTGTTATTTGCAAAGTCTACGCCGGTAATAAATTATTTGGTCTTTGCTTAATGCTACACTCGAAACAACCACAGATAAGTCGATGTTTTCTTCTTTTTATATAATGGTAAAAATAAAATGTCCGACGGACACTTCGTAACTTCGAATTAAGAAGTGGTTGTGAGTTTTGACAGCTGATTTTGGGATCAAATGTCTGCAGCTATACAATTAATTTTTAAATGGTTTTAAAGTTTGTTCAAAAGCTTTGAAACGTAATTAAAACTCATTAATTTGCAGCTATAATGTTTACAACTTGATGTCTAGGCCTGTCTTTCTATGACTGCGTTTCGTACATGACCTCATAAAAAGGGAATAGCCTTTTGAAAGATTCTTTGTCCGGGAGCAAGAATTGCCAGAGGGTCATAAATAGATTTCCTTAGCTTAAAGGCTTGCCATTGGGGGCCAAAGTGAGCTGCCCATTCGTCTTGAGTGATGTAGTGGGGGAGGTATTGCTTAAAACCAGGAACGGCCATGTTACAGTACTCTAGGATTCGTTTGTTTTGGGATGAAATTTGTTCTAAGCTGTCTCTTACTGATAGCAGTGCAGAAGATAAGAATCCTACTAGGTAGAACATATCTTCACGTGGGGTAACCAAAGATGTTTTGTTGTTCCACCTGCATAATCAAAATGGTTGCATATCAGAATAATAACATGATGCTTACAAAGCAAGGATACGCCCTTCTGTCGGACATTGAAACTATTCTCCACATCCAGACACGTGTGCGCGTATATATATCAAATAAATTGTATAATAATATGGGAAAATAAATATGCTGGTGTTTGCACGACCCAGCTTAGATCTGTTAATTGAAGACTACATATATCAAAAACTTACTTAGTTTTGTTAATTGGGTAAAAAAGGATGGGACCATTGCTAGTATCAGAGATTATTCTGCCAAACACCTCGTCTGCAAAATTATGGATTTTGCTTTTGGGGATTAGTAGATTGAGCCATGGATGAGGAACTTCCCACAATCCTTTTGCTCGTAGTATTTTCTCTGATGCATGAACTCGATCAAGGAAATCCACGTAGGAAACTTCTGTTAAGAAGAGCATTGATGGAATGTAGCTAAGTTCTGATAGTTGGCTCTCTACTTCCTGCGTTGTATAATAAAAATCAACAATGATTCATAAGCTTAACTTTTGTTCTTAAGATATTCACCTTACTCATATTTTCATATTCATTTGAGTTGAAGTACTTGGCCATTTCAAGACAATAGAGAGTTTTTCCATCTGAATTGAATTGGTTGGCCTCTTGTGGGTGTTTGGGAGCAAAAGTAGATCTCCAACTATCCACGAGATTTGCCCTATTTTTTATCACAAATCCTTCAATAAAGTCGAATGAATAATTCTTAGACATTATTAAAGTCTCTTGGTCCTCGGAGAATGTAGAGAATTCTGAATACAACACTCTAATCCATTGTACCTGTTAAAAAATTGATAAATTGTCTTATTAGTAAACGAATTGTAGTGGATCTTGTTGCTTGTTTTTAATTCAGTATAAATTGTACCATCTTGGGGGCTGGTGCAAGAGAAATTCTAGCCCGGGAAATGATCCCAAACTGTCCAAGTCCTCCAAGAACACCATAGAAAAGCTCAGCATTCTGTTTCTCTGAGCAGGTAAGAATCTCTCCCTTTCCTGCATTCAAAATCAGCAATTAATAGTGGTCAAAATTTGGTATTCTGCATTGCTTCTTTGCTTTAATGGTTTGCTTTACTTCTTGCATGCAATGTGGTTAACCCTGCCTTTTTGTAACATGAAAAATATTTGTAAATAAACTGCTTCGAGCTCTGCCTTCAAACAAACTCTAAACAGATAAGTTGAACATACCTGTTACAACCTCTAGCTGGTATACATTATTAATCTGTGGTCCATAACGGAAAGCCTGTCCACTAATACCACCATTTGATAAGGTGCCTCCAACAGAGAGATGAAGATAATCTGTCCAGGACTTTGGTGCTAGCCCATGTTTGAGAGTTTCATGCAGAATATTTATCCACAACTCACCGCCTGAAACGTCCACAAAAATCATCTCCCCCTCCCCTGAGTGAACTTGCATTGCTGTTCCTCCAAGTGACTCCATATTTATAACTATACCTTGATGAGCTTGTGATTGGCCTTGAATGGAGTGACCATGGCCTCTAGCAGCAACTGTTATCTCTGAAGCAGGACCAAGTTCATAGATATGCTTTATTATGGTTGACACATCAGAAACTGATTTTGGGTATAGAACTGCTAATGGAATTAAGTGGTATCTATTGCCAAAATCTCTAGCTGCATGTTGATTGTTTTCGAAGCTGAAATATCCATCTAGGATTAGGCTTCGTAGTGATGAGCTACTACTTGAAGACTCTAAATGAGGAGGCACCGTTTGTTTTGCAAATTGCTTTTTACAAAGTTTGGTTTCATCTGGCATACATCTCTCGTTTAGAATCATGAAGAGTGTGAAAACTATGATAATGTTTGGTTTAAGGGAGCAAGAAGGTGATGATCGCATGTTATGCTTTGAGGATGTGCTTGTAAAGAGAAAAAGATAACTCAATTTTGTGGTTTCTTGTGAGGCTGACTATGGGAGAAGGAGGTGGGGAAAGAGAATTTAAAGGAAATTTTTCGAGTTGAATTAGTCAAATACAAACTTATTGGATGATGAATTCTTAAAGAACTTATTATTTATGGGGATTTGTTATTCTGCATAGATAAATAGCTTATCAATTTGCTTCAAAGTTCAGGAGATAAAAGTCACAAGAAAGTTAAAACATATTTTAGATCTTCCTTTAAGTACTTTTTTACAATCACATGCGCAACCTCAACTTATAGGGAAAGGTAACTATTCGATGTTGTTACTCCAAGGAAACATAAATGTGCTCTTTCGTCCATTCATGGGAGCCACATCCTTCTATTTCGTAGATAAATTGATTGCCACTTTATCCTGAAATGTACTACATGCATTTCAATTTAATGGATGTATTACTATTAGAGTAGTACTATCTCAATATCATTTTCTAATTGGAGAGCACTAGTGTGGCGATCCCAATATGTTTCATTGACGAGTAAAATTCCTTTTTTTTTTGGTTTTTTTTTTCTCTTCTTATATTCAAGTAATGAATTATAAATTTGATAATTTAGATTTAGTTTGTTTAATTTCATTTGAAATCAATGACAGATTCATCTTCTGGTAAACAGAGAGAGAAATGAGCAAAGAGGTGGTATTTGTCATTATTGGTGATGGAGTTAGGTTTTGCCGCAATGAAAGCAAGTGGCGGGTCATATAATTGTCCCCTGTTTTCTTATGTTCATCGGAATTTCTAAAGATTTATCAGATGCATTGATCTATTTTGCTTGATATTGATATGATAAACGGTTAAGATTATGATATTGTAAATATGGTGACAGGTGGGGCCATGTGTGTGATGTCTCACGTGGGGCTGATGGACCTGGAACCCAGCAAGATTTTGACTAGGGTGCAACCTAGTTACTGAAGATAAGGTTGTAATTAAGCAGGCATGTATTTTCCATAAGGTTTTTGTTGGGGTTAATTTAATTGGTTGCTGTGTCAAATCTCTGAAAGGATGAATGAGAGATGATGCTTTTTTTATTGACAGGAACATTAATGAATCTGGTCACTGAATTTTGCTAACATTTATATCTAGGAAATTTTTCCTTCTTCTCAGCCATTTTGTTTGTGGTGATTGTAAAATGGCCAAGTAGGGGCTGCTTTTTTGAAGGAACACAGATGATAGAAATGATGTGGAAAGTGAGAAACTGAGTGGCAGCAAGTTGGAATCGGATTAGATGTAGGTAACACTGAAAAAGGTACAAACCCGACAACTTTCTAGAACATATTTTTTAATAATTAACGAGTAGGGTGCGTTGATTTGGTCATCCTTTAAATGATTCTCTAACATCTGCTGCTTTTTTTTCCTCTCCTTTTATCCATTATAAATTGTTGCTCGCCTTTCTCTTTATTTTTGTCTGAAATACGGAAGTTACATGATTGCACAAAAAGGTTGCCGAAATCCTAGTGGCCAATAAGGTTGCTTAAATGACTGCTTCAGCCATCAATGTCCAATATTTGGGTCCACTCGTCAGGTAATACCTTTGCCTTATTGTTAATGAGGTTAGTGAGGTGTTTTATGAACTTGATAAATCTTTCAATTTGACTAAATCTAAGAATTGATTATGGCAATAGATTAAGGGTCTTCTTCCGTTCTTGAAAAGTTGAATTTAGATGGTAATTCAACACAAGAAGTGTTTGAAATACTTAGTTTTTCTTTTTATCACAAAATCAACAAAACATTACTGTCTCTAAATTTCTGTCCTTCAAGAATAGTTTTAGAAAGGACTACTTTACCATCTCTCAATCATAATTGTGGGTTATTAGTGGCTTATGATTTTGTCCCAATTTTTGTGGTCAGTGACACACTTTTCTTTTCAATCACATTCATGGCAGTCAAATCTCATAATAGTTTGAAATGGTGCACTACCACTCTGCTGAGGCCAACTGTGTGATAAAGAAATTTCATGTCCACCTAAATGCCTTTTCAAAAAATCATTTTCAGAAAATATTTATCTTAAAAGAAACAGATCTTTCTAACAATCGTTCTATGTAGTGTTTGGGAGAAAAGATCAATTAATTTTATTATAAAATAAATTCAAGAACGTTCTTTGACTATTGTTTTTCTACACGTTTCTAAACAATCTTTAATGATACAGTGTCTTGTTTATTCATATTGAAACTATTGCATAGCTTCTCGAAAATTGTGCTTTACAGGAGGGAATGCACAAATTTTCAGAGAAAGAAATGTGACTCTTGCCTATGGAAATCATTCAAGGTAAAGTGGGAAGTCTTAGTAATTGTTGCAAAAAAAAGGATATCCCTTTGTTGGGTTTTCTTTTGATCATGACTAAATTAGATTATGGTGGAAAGCTTACGAAGTTAGTCACGTGATATTAGAAATGACAAATGAGTTAGCTGAACCGAACTGAACTTGAAAAAATCTGGCTCACCAGATCTAGCGAATTAAATGAGCATAGTCTAACTAGCCTATTGAGTTAAACAAGTCAAGCTTAGCAAACCCAACCAAAAATTTTTTTAACTCTAGTTGACTCACGAGCCAATGTTAAATAAGCTGAGCTGAACCAGCTAAACGACCCTCATGAGTAACTAAATGTACACAAATGTCTTAATTTATATAAATATAACGTATATTTAAAAAATTTTAGTTATTAAAATTATATGATTATTTATCATTAAATATCAAAATATAATAATTACTCACTTAATTAATAAAATTATTTTAATAATTTATAAAATGACATGTATTTAAGAAAAAAATTATTTAAAGTTATCTAATGAAAAAATATTGCAATAATATCATTATAAATATTTGACAGTTATATAATTATAAATTTGACACATACGGTCTAGATTGATAATTATTTAATTGTAAATATATTACAATTAGGATGATAAACAAGCTAATTGACCCGAAATCATGAAAAGTCTGGTCCACCGAGCCTAACGAGTTAAATGAGCCTATTAAACCCAACGAGTCGAGCCTAATGAACTTATTCGAAAAAAATTTCAACTCGAGTCGGTTCACAAGTTAAAGTTAAACGAGTCAAATCCACTACAGTGTTGAGCCGAGTTAGATGGCTAGCGTGCCAGCATGCTCGTTTAACACTTCTATGTGATACTCACGTGATCACCTCTCTCTCTCTCTCTCTTTAGCCTAGCCCTTTTCATCTTTTTCTTCATTTCTGTCCTCGGTTAGATTTTGGGTGCTCCAATCCTTATTATTTTTGTTTCCCTATCATTAGCTATATTGATCGTTCTTTCCTTTCACCGAGCTTGAATTGAAGAGATCTTTCAAAGAATCAGTATTTTCTTTCGAGTAAGACAATTCATTTAGGATCTTGCATATCTACACTTTTCTAGTCAAAGATCAATCCTTTTTCTCCGTGTTGTCACATTGAAAACTCTTTGCAGATGAAGAGATGTCAATTTATGGTTAGATTTTTTGTATGACTTTTCGATATTAGGAGTTTGGATGTTGATATCGGTGAATAACTCGTTACAAGTTTCTTTCATAGTGTACTATCTGTTTTTTTAGTTTTTATGCACCACCACAATTGAGAAACAATGAAATGTTGAATTGCAGAGAGAGATTGGTATGGCTTTCTCTTCTTAGAGTTTATTCAAACTCTAAGAAGAGGCACTTTTTTTGAGTAAAATTATGATCAACAATGAGTGTACGTCGCGAATCGGCTCGGTAGAATGATATTTATCATTAGTGTTCTTTATTTATTTTATTTTAGTGCTAATATTTTCTTGCTTTATAAAAGATTAAACAAATTATACAATGCAAATTATTCATAATTTATTCTCCGTGAAAACGTATACTTTATTTATTCATTTTATTATTTGTTACGATGCACACATTTGTAGTGTCATATTTCATTGTAATTCATCGTTTTTTTTATATGCTGAATATTGTTGGTACTGATTACTGAAGAGGGCATGACCTGGTTTTCTTTTAATGCGTGGACAGAGGGAGAGCTTGCTTGCAACATAGTATGACACCAATTGGGTGCATTTGGGAGAGAGAGACAGATTAGTGGTTCTACTGCTTTTTTCATGATAGAGAGAGAAAATGATAAATGAAGATCAAATCCACGTCTGTTGTGACTGTGATTTTGCAGTTCAATTCTTCAAGAAGAGGGCCCTCTCTCTCTCTCCCTCCACATTTGGCAGTGTTTGGTGCAATCGTTGGTGTCCCAACCCATTGTGCCCCGAATCAATTGGATTGAAAACTACCACGTGCTACCTATTTTCCTTTTTGATAAGGTATAGACCTTAGTCTTCCTCCTTCTCTTTATTTTTTTTTTGAAGATAATTATTAATTTTAATTTTATACTATACACTTAGATAGTACTGTACTATAAAAATGGACAAATCAATTATGGTATTTTATTTTTGTTATCAGTTTTGATCTTCTATTAACAATTTATTTAAATTCTCATTTAAAAATTTACTAAACGATATTGGATTTACTTAAAATTTTTACTACATATTTATTACGTAATGAGAAAATAATTTAAAATTTTTTGTGATTTTTTAACACATATACGATTTATTGTAATTTTATTTTAGTAATTTATAAAATTATTATAGTAAATCATACAAGTTTTAGAAAATCACGAAATTTTTTCGATTATTTATCCATGATGTGTTGAATATGTGAAAATATTTTCAAATAAATTTAATAACTTTTGGTATTAAAAGATATTAGATTTATTTGACAATTTTTTCACATGTTTATCTTATCGTGAGTAAATAATAGAAAAATTTTATAATTTTTTAAATCTTGTATGATTTATTATAATATTTTTATAAATTACTAAAATAAAATTACAATAAACAGTGCATAGGTTAACAAATTACAAAAATTTTCAAATTATCTTCTTATTACGTAGTGAAAATGTGGTAAAAATTTCAAACGAAATTAATTATCGTTTGGTAATTTTTTAAATGAAGGTTTAATAAAATTGTTGATGGAAGGTTAACACTGATAATATAATTAAAGTATAAGGTTTGGTTTGTCAGTACAAAGAATTAATTAAAATAACGTATATAATATAAGGTTAAAATCGATAATTATTTATTTTTATGGATAGAAGGTAAGATCAAACCACCGGCACGGAGTCTGGCCATTGCCGGAGGAGGTCGGTGAGTAGATTTTCTGGTTGGGTAGAGTGGCCGGAGGCATCTGGTGAGTAGATTTTCTGGTTGGGCAGAGCTCGCTCTCTTTTTATTTTTCTCTCATTTTTTTGATAATTATTTCAGCTTTTGACCGTAGGATCAGAATTGGGTGGCTCTTAGGTGTGTCCCTAAGTTAGGGGACTTTTAGGTATGTCCCTAAAAGTGAGGACGTGATCTTCTTTCCCCAATAAAAACTTCACGTGGGCTCTGCGTGATTTGAATTTCAAGCATGCAACTTCAAATCTTATCCATTATTTGCGTTCGAGGCATCTACTTAAATGTGGGACAAGTGACTTTTCAAACCTCATTAACAACATTTATTAACACCTTACTTCATTATCTAGTCCATATACCTTTAAAAAAACAAATAATTTTGGAAACGCCCTGAATTTGACGTATTTATACGTATTTATAACAATTATGGTCGTAAAATAATCCTAACAAACGTAACGTTTTGTGTGATATGTCATTTTTTGTTAATTAATGATACATTTACTAATATCAATATTTTGATTTTAAGTTTAATTACTTCACAAAAAAATAGTGGGATGTGTGTGTAGGCACTTTGAATACTCAGCGAAGTGATTAGCAAATACATTTTATCAATCCTAATTCGTGTCATTATTGGAGAATACCCGAAAAAAAAGGTATTTAGATGAGAGAGTGGAGGTCTAATTAGATCCCAATCCACTAATATACGAAATAATGAGCGTATGTACTCGTCAATTTCACTCTTGAACATCAAACATTTTCCATCATTGGTCGTATCAATAAATGATCGAGTCGTAGATTCAATGTCACTGGTCTAGATTAAGGCAATGACAACTCAAAATGAGAAAAGTTTGAGAGATAATTGTAATCTAACCTTGATAGCAAACGCAACATAATTTAGATTGCTCAACGATCTCAACTTGTATTCTTAGACGTGAATTAAGGTTATTTGCTTATATTTTGTCGGGTTTTGAGTCACCCAACTTTTTTCAAAGTCCGGTAAAGTCTCGATTTTTTGCTGCGCAAATCCTTGTATACGTCCACACTATTGGAAGTTAATTATTGGCAGTTCTTTCTTTTAAAAACTACCATCATTTAATGTTCGATTATTTTACATTTTTGCCATATCAAATAACTATACGTGTCCTTCTACGTGAAAATACACCGTCAATATGAGATTGTTTAAGATTCAGAAGAAACTATATCAGAAAAAAGCAACCATTAAAACCTTTGAGCGCATCAATGGCCGGAGAAATTTTATTTTAAATGATTCAAATTTAAATATAAAGAATGTTTTAGATCCTAGCCCAAGCTATTCTAATACTTCTTTGTTCAATGATGCATGAGTTAGTCATGTCTTTTGTAATAATGTTACGTTTAATTTTTATTTTTATTTTTTAATTCTTATCTTTTTACGGATCAGTTAAAAATTAATACAATCAAATATAAATAATAAATAATTAAAATAAATTATTTATAATAAAAATTAGGAAAATTATCATTATGAACCTTAAACTATTGGGGTTCAAATTCTTAAACCTTAAATTATAAATTTTAATAAATCAAACCTTAAACTATTAAAAAACTAATAAAATAAATCTTGACGGACGTCCTATCTCCGTCCGTTCTCGAATTTTGCCGTAGAACGGACGCACTGTTGAAAACACCGTCCGTTCGTTTTCAAATTTTGTCGTAAAACGGACGCATTGTTGAAAACACAGTCTGTTTGTTCTTAAATTTTGCTGTACCATCTGTCCGTTCTACAAATTATGGCTACAACGGACGGTCGGGACCTTCTAATAGTGCGTCTGTTCTGTTGATTATATTAGAACCCTCAACTCATTTTCTGCGAAAAATTATCGGCAGCTCACGATTTCCTCTCGACCTCTCGCCATTTTTTGTAGAAAATCGACCGAAATTTACTTCAGGTTAGGTTACATTATCGATTATGAATAGTTTAGTTTGATTTTTAGGTAGTTAATGTGTCAAATCTGAAAGTTTCACAGAGTAGACGGCCACCATCCTCAGATAGTGCGTCCGATCTCTGTGAATTTCACCAAGCGGAGGGTCACCACCTTCAGAGGATGCGTCCGATCGCCCGATTGCGGAGGGTCACCACCCTCCGAAAGTGCGTCCGATCTATCTGTTTGCACAGAGAGCGGAGGGCCACCACCATCCAACAATGCGTCCTATCTTTAAATTTATTAATACCATTTTTTTCTTTTCGATCTTTACAAATTATTCGAATAGGCATATACTGAAATGACTAAGAGATCATATGCTAGGCGAAAGGGTAGACCGCTGGAACGTCGGGGACCGACGTCGTCACAAGTCGGACCATCAAACCGACCAATAGTGAAGCCGTCACGCTCAAACCAGCCGGAGTTTTGGTCTACCGAATTTCACAGCCAGGCTTGTAATGAGTAGTACTAGCTGAATTTGTTGCATCGATCGGTTACGCTTTCCAAGTATGTGGATTTCAGAGGTTGATAATCTTTGTAAATACATGAGATGTTCGCTAGTATCGGCCTCCAAAGGGTGTTGGATTTGCAGTGCGATAGTTGTTACCGTATTGTTCGCCTATTCTATGTCAAGATGCGTTTTTTCAGAAGGTCGGAAACTATAAAGACATACATATTGGGTACAGAGTTTGTCATTACTCCGTAGATGGTCAATCAATTGATTGATTTTGCCGGTGAAGAGTCTGAGAGATACTACCAAGCAGTCCAGAACTGTCCTTTTATGGGAACAGTCGAGTGAACAGAGTTTTTAAAGTTAATTAATCAAAACCCTAACATTGTGGAGTTTCCTAAGGATTTGAACGCAAAGGCTCGCATAATCCACAACTTGGTGTCACACACCCTTTTACCGTGGCATGGACATAGAGATCTCGTTAACTTCATGAATCTCTACGTGATGGAGAAGTTGTACAGCGACAGGATGTTTGACCCCGACTTTTTGATTTTAAGTTATATGTGTGAGATCGGGTGGACACGAAAAAAAAACCTGCCTTACGGTGTGTTGATAATAAAAATCGTCGAGAATTTTGGTATTCAGTTACCTCCTAGAGAGCAGATGAGATCACAGTGAGACAATGAGGTTTTTGGCCAGATTCATTTGGTTAGAATGGGACTCGTTGAAACAGACGGTATATGGACGTACAGGATAGATGAAAAAGCCCCCAGGATGACTTTTACAGAGAGGCTTCTACGGTCACATCGCTCCTGGGGACTAGTAGGTCAGAAATAGATTTTCTCTCAGACAGAGTCCTTCGAGTCGAGTAGAGATTGACAGAGGTGGTGGCCTCTCTCAAACAGATGATAAACTACTAGAGATATATATTCGACTACCAAAGAAGTACGAGACAGATCATCTTGGATTGGATGAGGAGAGATGATGAAGCTGACCAACCGACGAGGGGCGATGAGGACGACGACCAGACTATGTAGGGCGATGAGGATGACGGCCAACCTATGTAAGGCGTTGATGAGGACGATGGTGGGCGATGACGCAGGTACATTGCAAACTATTTTTTCATTTTCATTATACTTTTTATTTGTTAATATAACTTTCATTGTGTGCAGATAGTAAATGATTGACAACATATGAAGAGGAAGTACAGGTGTAGTAGATTTTGTATTTGAATTTGATGTACATTAGTTTGATATGTATTACTTTAATGTACATTAGTTTGATGTACTTCAGTTGGATAATGTAGTTTGATGTATTTTAATTTCATGCACTTTATTTGATGTACTTTAGTTTTGATGAACTCTTTTTGAATTTGATTTACTTTAGTTTTGATGCAAAATTCTGTAACTGTTTGGGTAATTGAATATGCAGGTTCATACTAAATTTGAAGGATTCAAAAAACAAAAGAAACTTTGCCCAAATTTTTAATTTTTTCACATTATTTTTCTTTGTACTATGAGTCTCCATAACTAGTAGCAAAGAGTTCTTACATATTTAAATAACCAACGAGTTCCATAGATTATCATGGGCATAAATTACAATTACAATTCTTCAAAGTAATATGTACATAAATTGCAAGTACAATTTCAATTACAAAATACAATGGTCGTGTATCGTTTTACATTATAAACTATAATATACATTAATGCATAAAATAAAAATGTTCCATAATCTCTTCGTCATCGCCAGGTAGTTAAGCAGTCTCTTCCATGGCCTCGTGTTGTAGATTACTACACGAAATGACAGTTATATTAGAAAATATAATAATGACAGTTTGTTTATGAGAATAATGGGTAAAAATGTATTTGCGTTCCGTCAAATGTTTGGAAACCCATAAAGGTGTCGTGCGAAGTAACGACGCCTGAAATCGATTTCATCTCAGTACATGTGCGTTTGTTATACCCTTGACGCCGACATTTACCACACAACATCATACCTTTCTTCTTACAAACTCTCAAAATAGACGGTTCATCGACATCGCCCACTCTTTTTTTTTTTGCCTACGAGATTGGTGCCTTCTCTCGGGCAGAACTATTGGGGTCCGATCATTTGGTTTCGGCCACAATTGTTGTCCATTAATGGGCCGAATGAAGTTTGAATACATTGCCAAATATGTAGCACGGTGATAGCATCGATGTACGAATTGTTCCATCGGCCGTCTCATGAAATTAATGCATGGAATAACATGAACACATGGGATTCCAGTAATCTCCCACCTCTGACATTTGCACTCGCCTACATTCATGTCAACGACATATTGTTTGTTGTCGTTGCTGACCTCAAAGCGTGCATCTCCCGCTATATCAACACTCCAATTTTTAACTGCCTCTTTTATCTTGTGCAGTTGTTTTCTAATCTAAGTACACATAACATCAGTTAACTTGATCATCTCGTCGTATTTTTTTACAATGCAAGTTATCAAGTTCTTTCGAATAATCTCGAACATAGTCAGGATCGGTTTGTCCCTAGCCGGCAATATAGCTGCATTAAAAGAATCACACAAATTATTCATGCTCAAGTCACACTTGGAAATTGAAGAAAACGCATGAGTAGCCCAATGAGATATTGGTATTCATCGAAGCCATGTGTGGTCATCCTTGTCTAGGTCATAAACTTTTTTCATCGCTATCTCGAAAGATTCCCCCGTGGTTGCCCTTGCTGCAAACCACATCGCATCTCTATATGCTTTGCCTCGAAATTGTCTTTTGAAGTTTGTATACATATGCCGGAGGCAGAAGCGGTGTTCGGCTAAAGCAAATGTCTCCTCCACAGCAGTTGGCAACCCCTGCAATTTAAAAAAAAACAAACTCAGTATAAAACAATATATATCTACAACGCCCGAATAAAAATAATAATAATACTACATTTCTTTTGTTGATCAGACACAACTGTCCATCCTCGTCCATCGTTAGTGCCTAGATCGTTCTGCAATAACTCCAAAAACTACTTCCACGATTACTTATATTCTGACTCTACATTGGCTACGGCAATGAGATATATGTTATTGTTGCCATCAATACTGACAGCGGTGAGTAATTGGCCGGGCAGAAGCCCTTAAGATGACATCCATCTAAACAAATAATAGGTCTGCCCCGCTCCAGCAAATCTGTCTTGCAAACAACTATGCATATGTACAATCTTTCGAATATCATCTTCCTATCTCGCCCCTCACCCACCACGTAACCATGTATTTTCAGTTTGCTCCCCAGATTTGATCTCAATATTTCTTTTGAGTATGCACGGAGTAGCTTGAATTGTTTTTCTCTCATCCCATAATTAATTTCTTTTGCTTTGTTTCTTACTTTTCTGGCAAGACTGGACGTAATGTTCACCTATGTTCCTTTTTCACTGTCTCGATAATAGAAGAAATTTCCCAGTCCGGTTGACTTTTGAACTTATCTGAATATTGTACTGCTAACCAATTTGCCGAAGCGTGTCTATTATCAATTGTCTTTGCACAACTGTGATATCTATTGTAAAACTTTATTTGGAATGTCAACCGATTTTGCATGACTGAAGCATGCAGTCGCTAATCACATCCTTCTTGACACTATGCAGTGTGTCTCGTCCTCTCACTTTTAATGAATTTGATATCAAATCCATTTTTAAAAGCATAATCTCGTATTTCGTCTCAAATGACCTATAAAGAACTATATTGTCTACACAAAGCAAAATCATCTGAATTATCTTCCTTTACTTGTATACTTTGCGTCTCATCATCATCCGACCTCAACGGTAATCGAAGCTCATCGTCTAATGTTCGCGATATTGAATGCACCTCTATTTCTCCATCACCATCTAAGTGATCGAATGCTTGAATATTACCGTATATGAGAACGTGCTCCTCCGAATACCACTCTATGTTCGCAGGCTCATTTGCATCAACCAATCTTTTAGCCATTTATGACGATAATCTGCAAATATCGAAAAGACAAAAATGATATTAGCAAATTTAAAGATAAAATGCACTATCAGAGGGTGGTGACCCTCTACTCTCTGTGCAAACCGATAGATCAGACGCGTTGTCGGAGGGTGGTAACCCTTCGCAATCAGGTGATCAGACGCATTGTCAGAGGGTCACCACCCTCTGCTCTCTGAAAATAAAGAGATCAGACCCATCATCTGAGGATGGAGACCGTCCGCTCGGTGAAATTCACAGAGATCAGACGCATTCTCTGAGGGTGGTAACCGTACTCTTTGCAAAACTTTCAGATTTGACACATTAACTACCTACAAATTAAACCAAACTATTGATAATCGATAATGTAAGCTAAGTTGAAGTAAATTTCGGTCGATTTTCTGCAAAAAAAATGGCAAAGGGTCGAGAGAAAATCGTGAGTTGCCGATAATTTTTCGCAGAAATTGTTTAGGATTATGATATAATCGACAGAATGGACGCACTCTTACATGGTGCTGACCGTCCGCTCTAGCCATAATTTGTAGAACGGACAGACGGTGCTGTAGAGAGTTCGTCCGTTCTATAACGAACGGACTGTGTTTTCAATAGTGCGTCTATTTTACGGTAAAATTTGAGAACAGATGGACTGCGTTTTCAGCAGTGCGTCTGTTCTACGGCAAAATTCGAAAACGGACAGAAATAGGACGTCCGTTAAGATTTATTTTTTTAGTTTTTCAATAAATTAAATTTTGATTTGTTAAAATTTATAATTTAAAGTTTAAAAATTTAAACTCTCGTAATTTAAGGTCGACAATGATAATTTTTCTAAAAACTAATTAGTGATATAATTGACTGATTCTATCTTCTGTTACATTTTGCAAAACCAAAACCTAGAGTTGCCACTTGGACCTGTGTCAACAAATTTTTGCCACGTGGAAGATTTGATGTTAATGGATCTGTCCACGTGTATCAGTAAAATTGTTTAGCAAATTACTTTTTCTTTTTTCTTTTTTTTTTTTTATTGGCTTTGTCGACCATATAAATTTACAATTGTGAGTAAATAACATCTTTTTTTTTTTTTTTTTTATTGGCCTTGTCGACTATAAATTTACAATTGTGAGTAAATAACATGTTGGCATTGAAATAAAGTCTATTTGTCAACTATTTTTTTCATGGGATTGATTTACAGACAACACTTTTGAACAAAAAGTGTTTGAAAGATATACGGATTTTATATCTCTGAAGCATTCAATTGTCATTTACACTTGTCTTTACAAATTACTGTCAATTGTTAAAATTCACTTTTATTAAATTTCACACTTTTGCATAAAGAGTATTTGAAACGTATATTCATTTTGTATCTCTGAAGTATGCAATTGTCATTCACACTTGTCTTCACAAATTAATGTTAATCGTTGAAATTCACTTCTATTAAATTTCACCCTCATAATCATTTTTCAATGCGTAATCAACAGTTTCTTTTTAAAGAATTATATATATTTTTTCAAATAAAAACCAATGTCACAAATTTTGCGTACCAAATTAGTTATACACTCATCATCCTCAGAATCGCATAAAGTTTAAGCTCTTCATTGTCTATAGTTTTTGAAGTCGAATGTATATCTATTTCTTCGTCATCTTGATTAAAAACATGAATATCGCCATGAATAGATGTAGAGTAGGAATTTAAATTCATGTTAGAATTACAATTTGTTTTCCAGTCATATTCAAACAATTTACTCAAACTAGCATCAATCGAACTTTAAGGTTAAGGAATTTGAAGGTGAAAAATCTCAAAAAGAAACTAAGCACGAAATGGACGGCGATTCACGACTAGAGAGCAATGGCGGTCAGAATAGGTGCGTCCTTCATCGATTTGGGTGGCCATAGACAAAAACGGAGAAGAGGAAATGAGAGTCTAGTGAGCAGTCCCCAATTGTACATGGCAGGTCCTCGAGTGATGCTTTAATTTGGGTGGAGATATGCATTTATTAGACAAGTCCAGCTCAATTTTTTTGAAAGATCGGGGACTCGATTATTTCGAATTGGATCTGTCAAAGTTTAATTTGTTAAAAAAAATTTTGAGTTTAGTTTTGTTAAGATATTTTGGAAGGTTAAAAATTGAATTTTAATTTATACTTACTTTTATTAGAAGTAATTAATTTAATTTCGGCTTTATTTGAAAAATATATAATGCAATTGTTTGAAGAGATTGAACGGGCAGGACTGAGGATCATTTCCAGCGGAAAGGTTAAAGGCGCCATCGGGGATGGTCTTCCTTGTACCTTTGCTCTCCCGCTCTCTCCGTCGCTCCTGCTTCAGACCCCCTCCGCTCTCCTCTTTCTTTCGCTCTTCACCCCAGGTTCTCTCTCTCTCTAGCTTTCTTTGCTTGTTTTGAAGACTTTTTGATGACCAAAAATGGCGAGTGAAAGTTTTGAAACTGTTCCACCCTTTGAAATTTGTATTTTCTTGCTCATAACCTATCTTGTTTATTTTTCTTATTTCTTGCAGAATTTTTGTGTACCTGTGATTACTGTACTTAACTCTCAATGGCTTGGCTATTTCATTTTACATGTTTATATGTTGGTTGCAAAGTGCTATCTGGAACCCAGAATAATTCTTTTTATTCGTTTAGTACAATAATTGTTTTAAGCACATTTTTTAGGACTTCCAGATTTCTCAAGGTATAACGGTGATATTTTGTTACTTGTACCTTGACAAATTAGCTGTCAAACTTTAAACTTCCTTGCTACAGGTTATTAATCACTTCTTTTTTCTACTAATATAAAAACATAAATCTTTTTGGGACAGAACGGAAGAAGTGAGACAATCAGATATCCTGGAACGAAAATCAAATTTTCTTCGCTAGGTAATTAGCACCTCGTCATTTCTCTGTTTCTTAAGGGCATTGGATGTACATTTGATGCGGAATGCATTCAGTAATTAGTGATGCTGCCTGGTTTGTGTTTTTAGCTGAATTTTCAGAATACGAATGCGATGAATCCTGTGATGACACCAAGGCAACAGAGAAAGATAATGCTCTTCGTCAGGCTATATTTAGACTCGCTGGAGACTTTGGGAGAGAATCTATGATGTCTTTGCAGCGGTTTTTCGGCTCACGGCATGCCCCTGTGATATCTACTGGATCCTTAAGGCTTGATCTTGCTCTTGGAATTGGAGGATTACCAAAGGTTATATACTGATAAAGCATAATTATCACTTGCTAGATGTATAAAGTTGAATGGTGCTGTTTTACAGTTACATGTTTCTTATAATAAATGTATGACCTTAAATTCAAGAACTTTTTGAAGCATAATTCGATGGTGACAAGTAGAAACTATGTTCATCTTTTATGATCATTTCTAGTTTTATTAAATAGTGTTCAAAAGCCATGCCTTTTAAGATTTATTGTCTGTCAATTACTTTTAACATTCTGCAGGGGAGAATAGTAGAAATCTATGGTCGAGAAGCTTCTGGCAAGACAACACTTGCGCTCCACATCATCAAGGAAGCTCAAAGACTCGGGGGTGTGACTTTTACTTTTTTTGTCTACGTGATCTAAACCTTTAATTTGACTTTCTTTTAGTTATACCAGCTACACACAGAAACTTTAATTGATAAGTGTGCATATATTCCTTAGGGATCAAATTAAAGGTTTATAACATCCTGCAGAAGTGGAGATGCAGTCTTTGATTGGATTCTTTTAAGGTTGATAATGTGAACTGGTTTTGCAATATCCTGTCTTACCCTATGGATTTTTTATTTGATGTTTCTTTTCATATATACTTCTTCATCTTAAATAGAATCATTCTAACACCCTAAAATTTTAAATTCATTTTCTCCAATTTGAAACTGTAATTTGAAAATTTGAAAATTTTTTCCAAATTGATTTATTAAATTAGGTTTAGATTCGAGCGTTAAAATCTTAAATTTTAGAATGTGAAAAGTCTCTTTAAATAATAATTGAAACATTAAATGCACGTAAAACAACGTTCAAACATTAAATAGCTTGGTCAAAATTGAAATAAATGCAGAATTAAAACAATTCATAAAATTTATTTAACAATAAAGTTAACATAATTTATTCGATATTGCAACTTAAATAAAAATACGAAATATCATCGAAAATTAAAACATAGTAATTTAAATTCGATCTAAAAATATTTTATTCTTCTGTATGTTCGCTTGCCTCTAGAAGATTCTTGATCAAAGTCATTTCTTGCTCAGATAAAAATTCACTTACATCATGAAACTACAAACTATGAGAATGAGAATAGCATAGTAAGAGAAAACACATGCATGTGCAAAATTAACATTATGTTTTATATAATCTTGACTTAACAAGTGTATACTGGTTAAAACTCATTTTTCAATTTTTCTTTCGACTGAGTCATTTCATTATCGTTCAAACTTTGTCATCTCATTGTCGTTCAGGTTTCACTATTACATATTTTCCGTCAATTCCATTGTATTGATACACATACCAAATGTCATATTAATTTTACTTTTAAAACGATACTATGTGATATGAACCCGCCTAACTTTACTTCAAAAGCTAGCTCAAGTGGGGAGGTTTGCGAACCTATATATATACCACCCAAGACCACTCTACTTAACCGATGTGGGATTAACATCATTCTTACTTCCTTAAGACCCGTCTGCTTCAGTCGGCGTTTTGACGAACCGATGGGTGACCAGAGTGGAGATGACTCTGATACCACATGATATGAATCCGCCTAACTCCACCTCAAAAGCTACCCACTCCACCTAACCGATGTGGGATTCACATCACTATGTTAATGTCTAGACATGCGTGTTTAAATCAAATATTATAATTGAATAATAAAATATATAGAGAAAATAACATAGATTTTGTGATGTAAGGATGTAGCAAAAACGTTGAAAATTTAGTGTTTCACTTACATGGATTTCAAGAGGTTAGGGTTATCGTGATTTTCAATATTCCAATTAATATTCTACGTGTACTCTTAGGTCAGATAAGGTCAAAGTATATTAATTCGAACGACTTTTGAGATTTTTCTTCCCTTAGTATCAATTCCCATTTAAATAAATCCAATTTCAAAAAGATCTAGGCAGAAATTTCTTATCGATTTATTTTTCGATCGACTCAGTTGGATTAGGATCATCTCAGATAATTTTTGGTCGAATTTGACGGTCCGAGAGCAATTTGGTTCAGTTTAGGTCAATTCTAGTCGAAATTGGGGTTGGTTCCGGTTCAGTTGGACTAGTTCTGGTTCGGTTATTTGGACCAGATCAGATTGGATGGACCGGTTTAAACAGATCAGATCAGGTTTTAAAGAAAAACCCGAACTCTTCTTTTTTCTCCTTCCTTCTTCTTCGCGGTTCCTTCCCGTTTCTCCTTTGTTGTGCACATCAGAACACCAGAGAGGGATCATCAGAGTGTTGCAAGAGGCCTTGGCCACAGAAGAGTTTTGGCATAGATTCGTTCGGTGTTCTTGGAGAACTCCAATTAATTTTAGGTAGAGAGTGGTGGTCGGAGATCGAAGGAAGCGAGGTAATAAGTCCTCTTTGAATAAGAACTCGAGAGAGAAAGATAGAGAGAGCCATGGTGTGCTCTTCTCCTTTACCGAGCTTTTCTATTTATAGGGGGAATTCGTAATAAAATATATAGAGAAAATAACATAGATTTTGTGATGTAAGGCTGCAGCAAAAATGTTGAAAACTTAGTATTTCACTTACCTAAATGTCAAGAGATTATGGTTATCCGGATTTTCAATATTCCAATTAATATTTTATGTGTACTCTTAGGTCAGATAATGTCAAAGTATATTAATTCAGATGACTTTTGACATTTTTCTTACTTTAGTATCAATTCCCACTTAAATAAATTCAATTTCAAAAAGATTTAGACAGAAATTTTTTATCGGTTTATTTTTCGATCGACTCAGTTGGATTAGGATCATCTCAGATAATTTTTGGTCGAATTTGACGGTTCGAGAGCAATCTGGTTCAGTCTAGGTCAATTTTAGTCGAAATTGGGGTTGGTTCCAGTTCAGTTGGACCAATTTTGGTTCGATTATCTAGACTAGATCGGATTGGCTAGACCGGTTTGAGCTGACCAGGTTTTAAAGAAAAACCCGAACTCTTCTTTTTTTCCTTCTTCGCAGTTCCTTTCCGTTTCTCCTTTGTTGCGCACATCAGAATACCAGAGAGGGATCATCAGAGTGTTGCAAGAGCCCTTGGCCATAGAAGAGTTTTGGCATAGATTCGTTCAGAGTTCTTGGAGAACTCCAATTAATTTTAGGTAGCGAGTGGTGGTCGGAGATCGAGGAAAGCGAGGTAAGAAGTCCTCTTTGAATAAGAACTCGAGAGAGAAAGATAGAGAGAGCCCTGGTGTGCTCTTCTCCTTTACCGAGTCTTTCTATTTATAAGGGAAATTCGTAATAAAATATATAGAGAAAATAACATAGATTTTGTAATGTAGGGCTGCAGCAAAAATGTTGAAAACTTAGTGTTTCATTTACCTAAATGTCAAGAGGTTATGGTTATCAGGATTTTCAATATTCCAATTAATATTCTATGTGTACTCTTAAGTCAGATAAGGTTGAAGTTTATCAATTCTGATGACTTTTGGAATTTTTCTTGCCTTCGTATCAATTCTCATTTAAATAAATCAAATTTCAAAAAGATTTAGACAAAAATTTCTTATCGGTTTATTTTTCGATCGACTCAGTCGGATTAAGATCATCACAGATAATTTTTGGTCGAATTTGATGGTTCGAGAGCAATCTGGTTCAGTCTAGGTCAATTCTAGTTGAAATTGGAGTTGGGTCCGGTTCAGTTGGACCAGTTCCGGTTCGGTTGAGCCAGTTTGGTTATCTGGACCAGATCGGATTGGCTGGACTGGTTTAAGTGGATCAGGTCAGGTTTTAAAGAAAAACCCGAACTCGTCTTTTTTTTCGTTTCTTCTTCTTTGCGATTCCTTCCCGATCCTCCTTTGTTGTGCACATTAGAAAACCAGAGAGAGATCATTTGCAAGAGGCCTTGACCAGAGAAGAGTTGTGGCAGAGATTCGTTCAGAGTTCTTGTAGAACTCCAATTAATTTTAGGTAGCCAGTAGTGGTTAGAGACCGAGAGAAGCTAGGTAAGAACTCTTCTTTGAATAAGAACTCGAGAGAGAGAGCGCCCTGGTGTGCTCGTCTTCTTTACTGTGCCTCTTTATTTAGAGAGGAGATTCATAATAATTCAATCCTCCAAAATCAAAAATCTGAAATCCACATAAATTTTCTGCGGATAATCTGAATTCAAACAGATTTTTCTATTCAAATAACAACAAATTTGATTCTCCAGTCGGATTTACAGAAAACATTTGGTTGTATGTGATTACCAAGCGTTGAATCGGATTTCATTCTGATTTTGAGAGATTTAGGGCTAAATCTTAGATCATGTTTTGACTTTGAATTGATTTGATAATTTTAAAATTTAAATGTTGAATTTAGAACCCTAAACAGTTACAATCATGTTTGTAAACAATAGAAAAAGAATGTTCCATGATTCCAAAGTAATTGAAATAATTAACATCATACGTCTAATTTGTAAGTTATCATTAACATTAACATTATCTAATATGAGAAAGCTTTTAAATTACAAAAGAGAGAGAATCCATATGATCTAGGAACAAATAAGTTCAAACCAAGTCAATTAGGTTTCATGTTCAAATTTGTGTAAATTATCTAGAATTCCTTTTAAATGGGGATATTCACGTCAAGTATTTTAACACTTGTCCTCAAGCTGGTTTGAAAATTTCTTTTCATGCCAAGCATGATGTTGAATGATGATATTGTTTTTTTTTTCAATCCCTTAGTAAAAATGTCCGCCACCTGAACATTCATGGATACATAGATCATATAAATAAGATCTAATTCCAACTATATTTATCTCCTTTCACTTGAGAAAGCAAATTATCTAAGCTCCTAAAAATAATTTTTTTAAATTGGTTCTATTTTCTGGAACATTTGTACGTCTAAATAATATTATGTTATAGATTGTAGATGGGAGAATTAATGACTTGAGTTTCAAATTTTATAGAGTAGACCAACATCTTAGCGTTTCATTGCAAGATCATTCATGTGCGTAGGGCATATTCTTTTCCATAGTTCGAATCTGTTGACATTTTTTACAACATATTCTCTCCACCCTAGTGTGGTCTCGGTTATCTTTGCTTTACTAACATTTTCTTGGCAGGATTTTGTGCTTATTTTGATGTGGAAAATGCAATGGACACTTCTCTTGCAGAATCCATGGGTCTAAACACGGAGAATCTTCTTATTTCACGACCAGATTCTGCTGAAAATCTACTTAGTGTTGTTAATACTCTTGCTAGATGTGGATCAGTTGACGTAATTGTTATTGATAGTGTAAGTAATCAAATCCTCATCACTCTCCATGACGGTTATCAATTAAAATTCTGTGGAGTTTGTGGGAGTTTTTTTTCCTCATCTTTCATTTGAAGTATTATTTGATAATATTTTGTAATGTTTAACAACAAACGTTCCCTTTTATTTTTCCTTTCAATTGAGTAGATGCCAAACCTTTCGTGTTTTTTTTTTTTATTCAGCTTCTAAAAAGTTAATGCATCACACTTGACAAATGGACAAATTAGGTTGCTGCTCTTGTCCCACAATGTGAACTTGATGGAACAATAGGTGACTGCACCAAAGATGTCCAATCTCGCATCATGGCGCAAGCACTCCGAAAAATTCATCACTCATTGAGCCAATCTCAAGCTCTTGTTGTTTTTCTCAATCAGGTTGAGGCTTTGATACTAAATCATACTAGGCTATTCTTTCGTATGAAAATTGACGTTAACATTTATTGCCTATTGGAAGCTTTAATGTCACTCTATTGTGCAGGTTAGATTAAATGCAAAACCCGGGAAATCGTTTGGACGTGTGGATGAGGTCACTTGTGGTGGAAATGCCTTAAAGTTCTATGCAGCTGTAAGATTGCGGATGATTAGAACTGGGTTGCTCAAGAACACTAATAATGAGGTAATGAGATGGCTCTAGATAATTTCAATGTTTGAGTTAGACTTATTTTTGTAAGACTTAAATTTGTAGTAAATTGTAACGACTCCAAAATTAATTTTCGTTTTTTCCTAATTTGAAATTTTAAAATTTTTTCCAAATCGATTTGTAAATTAGGTTAAATTGGATAGTTAGAAACCCTAATTTTTTTAATTTGAAATATTTGAAAATAACATAAATCATTTATTAAGTAGAAACTTTAAAATAATTATTAATAAATTTTTTAAAAAATTCAATATTAAATAAACATTAAATAAAATTTTATTTATTAATTTTAAAATAATAATTTCATTAATTAAAAATTCAACAACGGATAGAAATAAATTGCTCAAACTGAAATCAATTAAAATTAAATGTAATTAAGTATGAAATATTTCTTGAATTATAGGGAAGTATTTCAATTCTTTCCTTAGAAAGAATGGTACGAATTTGAGCTCAATTTGGTCAGATTTAATGACGAAATGAGAAGAGGATAATTTTCTGGTTTAGGAAGGATTTTATTCTAGATTTAGGTTTTTGTTTCTTACGTTGTGATTTAGAAATCAATTTTATTTACGTTGTTGATTGAAATTCAATTTAAGTTTGTTAATTGAGGTTAGATTTGATTAACTTGTAGAAATTGAATCCCTAATTTAAATTGATTTGGGGGAAAAAGTTTGGTATGCTAGATGAATAAACTAAATTATGCAAGGTAAAAAGTTCTCCGAGAAGGCGATAGACCTCATCCACCAATTGACAATTCTATTTGCAAGAACTATGAAAAAGAGGGATATATCTTAAAAGATTAATAAATATGCCCCCTTATCCATATAGAATTTAGCCTTAGCTCGTGAGAATATACAATGTGTCATCTGGCATCATCAAAAAAGTTGGTATAATGTAATTTCTCAACAAAATTTTGATTTTCTCATTTTGGAGTTGAATATATATGGACTGGTAAAATTTGTTTTTACTTATTATATTTCATTCTCAACTGAAATTGATGGTGCTCAGGTGACTGGTATTGGGATTTGTGTGCAAGTAGTGAAAAATAAGCTTACTCCGACGCTTAAAAAGGTAAATCTTGAAATGCAATTTGGAAAGGGGTTTGGCACCGAAGCGGAGATATTAGACTTGGCTTGTGATCATGGAGTCATTTTTCAAGAAGGAAGCAACTACATCATCGAAGGAAAGGATTTTAGTAGTAAACACGAAGCGGAGCAATATCTAATGCAAAACGACGATATTTCCTATAATGTTGTCATGCTTTTACGGAATCGATTGTTTGACGGAGATAGCTAACACGGATTTGGATTGAAAGTCTTTTTTTTTTTTTTTTGGGCCAGAAAATGAAGTCATGGGTTGAAGGGGATGATCTTCGTTGAAATATTCCAAAAAAGATGGGTTTGATGGAGATTAAAACTAAGCACACTCATGGTGGGTATTAAAGAAATATGGAAGTTTATCTTCATCTTCAAATTAGAGCTCTTCAAGGTCAGCCCTCTGTATGTATATTATTATTGTTCAGTTCTGGAATTGTTGCATGAGTTCATTAATGGATGTTAGAGGAATTTCCTGTGTATCTTGAGTTCTCTTCTTGTTCATGGCTCTCTCTCTGAAACCCTTAATTTCATCGTCTTTTCAGATAAAAGTTTTTCCAATAATTGCATTCTCAAAAAGATGATCCTATTTTTGGCAGGAAAGAGGATTACCTCAACCAACACTTTTATTTATTTATTATTATCTCAATTATAAGTTAAAAGGTCTTACAGTCTTCTTTTCCAAGCCAACGCTTAATTGCTTCAAACAATGTAGGGACGAATTCATACAAGTCAATGCACATAATTAAGATTTACATGCAAGGTGGAGAATGAATTTATAATTATTTTAATAGAAAGGATAATATTATCACGACCTAGAAGAGAACCTAAGAGAAACGTTAAGTTAGATGGTGAACTTTGCGACTTGAAAGGGATCTTGTAGCGAAAACATATTTATTTAAGGAATATATATATATATATATATATTATTTTCTTCATTTTATATTTTTGTTTTGTTATACTTGTTTAATTATTTCAAATATGGGGAGTGATGTTTGAATATTGTGATTATATTACAGCAATTTGCACATATACTTATAAAATGGATATTAATTTGATGAAACTCTAAACAAAGACCACTTCATTGAGTCATAATTATGTTTATAATCTTAATCCTTATTCAAAGTTGCATTTTCAAAAATTGAGAAATCAAATTCTAAGAAATTTTAAAAGTTACAAATGTTTTTAAAAAGGTTCCAATGTTGTTAAATTAACTAGAAAATTTAAAAGTAAATTTTTGTCAACGGCCGTCCATTCTTAAAATCATCCGACTGTTACTCGAGCATTGACTCTCGTCTCAACATTAGGGAATACAGCGGTCGGTTGGTTTTCAAATAATGACTGTTCGTTCTAAAGACCAACTGACTGTTATAGAATAGACGGTCGGCCGAGACGAGAACGGTCGTCTGCTCTGGAGAAAAAACAGTGATCAACTCACTGTCAGAATTTGATTTGTTAGGTATTTGATAGTTTAAGATTTGGATCCATAGTTGAAGGTTTAAATTGAAAAAATTTCTTAAAAAAATGGAAGAACTTAGTAGCTTCCTATTTGAAAATATAGAACTAAAGTTTAAAAAGTCAAATTATCCAAAATGAAAATTAAAAAGTACAAGAGGCTGCTCATCTATCATAATCTAGACTCGACTTGATCATGTCAACTTCCTTTGGAAATATAGCATTCTGCGTAAACTGGAAAACCATACATTGCACTTGAAATCGATGACTGGGTTTTATTTTTTAAAAAAACTTTTAATGATAATTAATTAATTACAGGAACTGGGTTCCAAGAAGCTGTTCTTCGTGTTTCGGAAAGAATTTAATATCAGAGCACGTAAAGATTTCAAATTCTATAAAAGGAAATCTCCAATGGAGGTTTTCAAAGCAAGTTTCCATTTGTTGGGTTGATCAGTACCTCCTTTCTTGTTCTTCCTCTTCGTTTCTTTGATCATGGCTGTTCTACATTTTGCCTGTACAATTTCCACATTGCTTCCTGTTTTGCTGATAATGTCTAGCTTTTATGCTTCAGGTCTCTCTCTCTCTCTCTCTCTCTCTCTGCTTCGTCGTCGTCTTCTTCTTCTCTGCAACTCCACTGAAATGCAGACTGTTTAGGGAAAAAGTAGTTGTTTGTTAAACTAAAAACTTGTCTTTTACCTCTCAGAGTATTTGTACATCTACTATTACTGTATACGTATAAATGATATTATAGAACAATTAACAAACAATAAAATGGCTAAATTTGGTTCTTTTTTTTTTTTTTTTTGACAAAATCGTACACATTTTGTGGATGAACTTGCAAAATATGACGTTGGTATTTCTAATAATCTTATGCAGATGCTGAAGTTGGTGTTTGCTATGGATTGCTTGGAGATAATCTACCAAAACCAGAAGAAGTCATAAGCATGTACACCCAAAATAACATAAAAAGAATGAGAATTTATGATGCAACTCCCTCTGTTCTTCAGGCGCTAAGAGGCTCCAGCATAGAGCTGATGATCGGTCTTCCCAACGTCGATCTTCAGAGGATTGCTTCCGATCAAGCCGAGTCGGATTTATGGATCCAAAACAACATCAGAAGCTACGAAAATGTGAGATTCAAGTACATTGTCGTCGGAAATGAGGTTAAACCCTCCGACCCTTTTGCTCAATTTCTTGTTCAAGCTTTGAAAAACATTCAGAAAT
Source organism: Begonia peltatifolia (assembly GCA_022433055.1). Classification (NCBI taxonomy): domain Eukaryota; kingdom Viridiplantae; phylum Streptophyta; class Magnoliopsida; order Cucurbitales; family Begoniaceae; genus Begonia; species Begonia peltatifolia. Next base: position 20,679,871 of record CM039520.1, on the reverse strand, counting down.
CAGTTTCCTCGGCCGGATTATCGAATCAAATAAAAGTTTCTACAGCCATCGACACTGGAGTTCTTAAAGAATCCTTCCCACCATCAAGGGGTATCTTCAAGGATGACTACAACTTCTTCCTAAATCCGATCATTCAGGTCCTCGTCGAAAATCGATCACCTCTGTTCGTGAATGTATATACGTATTTTAGTTACGTCAACAACCCGGTCGATATCAGCCTCGAATACGCTCTCTTCAAAGAATCATTGATGGTAGTTGAAGACGAAGAATTTAGGTATAGGAATCTATTTGACGCGACCTTAGATGCTGTTTACTCGGCGCTGGAGAAATCCGGTGGAGGGTCGGTGGAGATTGTCGTGTCAGAAACTGGTTGGCCGTCGTCGGGCGGGGCTTACACATCGATCGAAAATGCGAGGGCCTACAACACTAATCTCATGCAGCATGTCAAGGGAGGGACCCCAAAGAGGCCAGGAAGAGCCACCGAAACTTACCTATTTGCAATGTTTGACGAGAACCAGAAAACTCCAGATTATGAGAAATTTTGGGGGCTTTTCCTGCCAAACAAACAGCCAAAATACCCATTCACATTCAATTAAGCACTCCAAGATTCGATAATCCGCAATCAAATTGGCGATTACGTGGAAATATAAAAGATGTGTTCAAATAAGCTATGCAATTTTTCAATTAAAAGCTAAAAAAATGTGAACTTTTCAAGATCACGAGAGATATATTTGACGATGAACTCCCTACTATTATTGATTGTTGCACTACAACTACAAGCGTTGAATATTCCTCCAATCCCATATGTTTATGGGTTTTTGGGATGTGAATTTGACCAGGGAAGACCCTGACCCTTTCTTACAATTGAGCTACATTCTTCTACCCTCACCATTTCCCTATGTTTGACTCGTTTGCAAGATTAGTAAAATAAAAAGTAAGGCAATGCACATCGTCCAGTCACGTTAGCAGTTGATTAAATTAGATAAAATGGAACCATCCAACTGCTTTATCTCTTTCCCTTCAAATATTTGTTCACACGATCTTTTGTTCTTGGACCCAAAAAACTTTAATAATCCCCACTCTAACAGCTCCTCCAGAATTACCCAGCTCGATAAAAAGAGATTGGCTTTAATCTTAAGACGTGTAAATAGGTTAAGAAATGTTGGTAAATTAGACTAAAACAAGTACAATGTCATAGAAGATTAGAGAGCTGTCTCGGACTAACGTGACCCGTCAACTCCTGTCTTTCTACCAGAACTCTTTTACCCGAGAAAACATCACCATCAATCATAAATCGAAGAAAGGCAGAGAACTATCTGACCAAATCACGGTGCATATGTGTTGACAAAAGTGGACAGCCCATTCGTGGATTGTTCAACGCCGTTGTCGTCTTCAGCGCTATTTCTGCTTAAATGGCTTCCAATTTCGCAGACCATGCCTTTCCACAGCAAATTCTCCTTTTTTTGACCTTTCGCCTTCTTTTTTTTTCCCTTGGGATCAAAATCGAATAGATTTATTTTATACTATTTTTATTTAATAAAATTCGTGTGATTTGAATAAATATAAAAAAAATTATGTTAAAATAATAAAAATTATTGTAAATCGTAGTGTCATTAAAATATCTTAATAATTTTTATTTATATTTTCAAAAAATTTATATTATTAGCACTAATTTAAATTTTTTTGTTACTATAATTGGCCATAGATTTATTAACGGATCGAATTTCTATTTGAATTATCAATAAAAAAGTAGAAGTGTGGAAGAATCCCAAGAATTAAAGAATAAAGAAAAAAGAGGTGGCTGAAAATTTTAGAAGAATGAACAGAGAGAATGTGGATTAAAAAGAATCAAAGGGAAGATTACGTTTTAGTGGGCTAGTGAGAATAAAAAGAAAAGAGGGGTTTTGGAATAAAAAGAAACTCTCTCTCCTTTCATTAGTGTGGACCTTCAACGCACTTTTCCAGAGCGGATTATTCTATAGAGGAGCATCAAAACTACAATTTTTTTTTTCTACTCTTTATTTTTCTCTTGATGAATATTTTTATTATGGATTTTATTATCATTATGAGCTAAGTTTTTAATCTTGGTTAATAGAGAAAGTACTTGTTACGTGCTTTATTTTATATCTATGAAAATTGTTATTTTTTCATTGAACAATCTATCATGATGTTTATTGTTTAATTCGAATTGTGTCGACGGGCAAATTTCATGTTACATGTTTCTATTGTATCGAAAAGTAGATAAAAATTTTGAGATGCATGATTGATTAAATAAATTAAATTGTTGCAAAATAGTTGACATTAATTTGTTTGGCATTGAGAACATAACTCTAAAGAAATTCATATTAAGTTTTGTATTTTAAAAAATCGAAAGAAATTTTAAAACGAATTTAACTACGTAATTCGATAAAACCCTAAAAAATATTAGTTCTTGTTGTTCAGTGAAAAATGTTGTATCTTTATGTAATATCGGTAATAATTTGCATATAACGAGAAAATCGACTCTAACCAAGACTTTCATCATCGTAATCTTCTTAAATGATTTCAATTTTATTTCTTCATCATATTTGAATAATTCTAATTTTATATTATTTCACCACTCATATTATTATTTTTTTATTATTTCATCTATATTTTATATAATTTTATAACAATTAAATTTAATTAAGAATATGTCAGTAATATGGACTCTTACTTATGTTTTATTATTTTATTACTGAGGCGTACATTGTGTTTAGGCGCATAAAATCACTAATTAGCCTTTCACTGATATTTCTATTCCGTTTCCTCTCTAAATTTTCTCACTCTATCCCTCTCTACCCTAATGGAAACCCTTCGAATTACAAATATGTTCAAAGCGTATGCACGAACAACGGAGGTAAAAAGAAATTCATATTCTTCTTCTTAACGAACAAAAAAGTTGGTGAAAAATGATAGGAAGTTCGTGATTTTCTTTTGCAGTTTCAGGGATTGGTGTTTGCTATGGGATGCTCGGAAGTAGTCTACCAAGTCCAGAGGAAGTAATTGATCTCTACATCCAAAACAACATCAGGAAAATGAGAATCTACTATCCAAATCAAGCTGTTCTTCAGGCCCTCAGAGACTCCAACATTGACCTAATGCTTGGAGTTCCAAATACAGAGCTTCAGAGAATTTCTACAAACCAAACAGCAGCAAACTCGTGGATCCAGAACAACGTAAAAAGCTACGAAGGCATCATACTCAAGTACATTGTAGTAGGAAACGATGCAATTCCTTCTCATCCATCTGCTCAATTTCTCTATTCTGCCTTGAAAAACATTCAAAACGCACTTTCTTCAGCCGGATTAGGTAAACGTGTCAAAGTTTCAACCGCCATAAGCGCATATGTTCTCCATCAATCATTCCCTCCGTCATCTGGATCCTTCACGAATCAGCCCCTTACGCTTCTCCTTCCGATCATCCAATTCCTCTCCGAAAATCAATCGCCGCTTCTCGTTAACTTGTATCCCTACTATACCTATTTCAGCAATTCAGCGAGTGTTAACCTCGATTATGCTCTCCTCGCATCGCCGTCGATCGTGCTCGTCGACGGTCAGCTAGGTTACCGGAATCTTTTCGACACGATGCTGGATGCGATTTACTCGGCATTGGAGAGAGCGGGAGGAGAAACAGTGGAGACCGTGGTATCAGAGACAGGATGGCCATCAAATGGCGGCGTGGGAGCAAGCGTGGAAAATGCAAGGACTTACAACAACCATGTTGTTCAACACGTAAAAGGAGGAACTCCAAAGAGGCCTGGTAAGGCCGTGGAAACTTACATTTTCGCCATGTTTGATGAGAACGAGAAGATGCTTCCGTGGGAGAAACATTGGGGAATTTTCCTTCCTAACAAACTCCCTAAATACCCAATCACATTCAATTAGGGTTTTTAATTTTTTTCTGTCTTTTTTACTCCTAAAGCTTAATTATAATCTACTCAAGAATGAATAATGTCGGCCCGACGGAGACTGAAAACTTTTTTAATTGGGCTCGGTCTAGTCCCGGCTCGCAAACCAACTTTTTTAACTGATGAGTGCAATTTTTGCTCTAGTGTCACAACAACGTTGAAATATTATGTGGATTTCAAATTATTTTCTATGGATTTGAGCTAAATTTATGTTAAGTCATGCACAGTAAAACCTCGTGTTGTACTGAACGATTAGGTTCTTTTCAAAGATCGAGTTGCTCAACCTGATATTTTTTGTTAAAATTACCTCTGAGTCGTGATAGTACGTCAATCCAAAAGTCAGCTTAGGAGTCACGACCCACGGGTTCGACCATAGAGCACCCAATTTAGGATGGTCCCGATTAGGCCTAAGCCTTAATCTACTCCAAGGCTAATTGCAAGAGCTTTTAAGTCTTTGTCATGTTTGATGAGAAAAAAAAAACTCGAAAAAATGGGCAATGATTCATGTACTTTCTGCTGATACGCTTACACGTCATTCTTTCATTAGTTCCCGTAATTTATTATTTTAACTATTTATAAAATATTATAATTATTCTAGGATGCGGGACATAATAAGTGGGTAAAATTTGCATTATTTTTGATAAAAAAAAAATAAAGGTGAATTTTCCCTCCAAACAAACAATTTAAATAACCGTTGCAATCACCATAACACTGCAATCCTTGCTTCCAAAAAAACCAATAAAAAGAAAAAAATCAAACTCACTCGTAAAGATCTGAACAAATGAACGCCAAGATTTGAACTTTCATAAGCCTGCTTAGTGCAATCTATTGATCTCTCTTTAGTGATTTTCATGCATACCTCAACAATCCGCCGATTTACGACAACCACGAAGCCGGTTCGTCTCGGCTCGGGACACTGCAATGAGAATAGCCATTGAGAAATCCTGTCCGTTGCTTTGGCAAGCTCATCGATCGTGTTTTCGCCTTCAAAGATTCTGTCCCGGCCATGTAAGATGGAAAAACAGGAGAGCTTGGCATTAAACTCTCATCTCCAGCTGAATTGTGTTTGACATGGCAGAAAGATCTTCTTCCTAACCTCAGTTCTTCATGACAGCTTTGTTTCCTTTCGTTTTCCGGTCGAAATCGGCCCGTTAAACCAGAGAACGATGAAGTTTCCGGCCTTGATTCTATATTGGAGGCAGTCTCTTCTAGAAATCCAACATTTCTTTTCTCCTAAAAATTAGTTATCAAAGAAATCAAACTTGAATTTAGCTGCATTTAAAGCTCGTATGGATTCGATCAATCGATCAAGAGAGGCGTACCCGATGAGAAAACGAGTATTTCTTCATTCTCTCCCTCTTGACAATGGCTTCTTGCTTTCTCAGCCATGAGAATTCCATTTCCTCCTTGGACAGTATGCTTCCATCCCAATTTCTCTTACTGTTGTTTTCAATCTGACATTAACCAGATATACCAGTAACTTAAAGATTGTAACTCAGATCGAAATGTACATTTTGGAACTAGAAATCAAATATCGTCTTCTTCGTCGATAGTTCTAGTTCGAATAATTCACTTTTATTTACCTTTATTTCATTTTCTTGTCCAGTTTGAGTATCCTTTCTAGGCCTCTTCGTTTGGCCTTTCGTCTCCGATCGAGTCCAGTTCAAGCTGGCGTTTATTCGACGCCTAACGGCTCGTCCTCGAGCTATGGCTTGAAGTCTCACGAGCCCCTTCAACGCTCTCAAAGCTTTTTTAGCCTTTTGCAATGAAGCGAAGATAACTGATTGTAAGTTGTACGTGAAGAATAACAAAGTAGTGATTCGATAAAATAAAGTGGAAACTTTTCGAGATTCTTACCAGATGTGCCCGAAAAGCAGTCTGAATCTTCAACGCTGCCGAATTTTGATCGGTTTTCAAGAAAATGTGTAGAGATTGAGAACAAGTCGTCAGGCGAACGACCTCGGCTGCAGCGTGGGCAGCGGCCACTGCTGCCTCGGCTGCAGCTGCGGTGGCGATGGCTACTGTCAGAGCATGTTTTCTTCTCTCCTCCGTTGCTTCACTAAGCGTTCTCTTCTCTGGTGCTACGATTGAAGCATAGCTCTTCCTTTTTAACCTTCTGAAAATCCATCTCCACCTCTTTGATCTCTTCAAAATTTGAGGAATAAACATTTCAACAGTAAAATTACGTTCTCTTTTCAACGGTAAGCAATTTAGACTTATTTTTAAATGATTTCAAACTGTTTAAATTACAGCGAATAACGAGTATTAAGTGGAAAGAGCTACCTTCCTTCTTTGAGTTTTTGATTCAAAAATGAAGAATCCCTTGACCCAGCCAAACCAGCAGCCTGCCTTTGTCATCGGAGAAGGTCGATGCACTAGTTTTAGCGTACATCCCACGAGATATTTTCTGTTTTGGCTCGTCAGCCGATCAACTTTGTTGCTTGGCTTTTGCTTATATAACACAGCCACCCATCGGAGAAGCTTAATTTCTCCACATTAGATGAAATCCATGCCGTCCAGATGATCAGATTAATGGAACTCCATCTTCGTCTTCATCTCGCCCAGCTGAACCTGTTTCAGAAAACAAGAATTCTAAAATATGAACAACTCAATGAACAGATTGCTTCAGTTCAGTCTAAAAATGCTGGGTATTTCATCAAACACCCAAACTGCAAGAAAACTTTCACATCCCATCTTCAAATTCCTAAAAAACTGAATACCCAAAAACAAGAAACTCAAAATAACGACAATACAAGTGAAAAAAGCCAGGATAAATGAATTCTGCAGAGTCAAAGAAACCAGAATTCTTCATCAATGGCGATGAAGCTACACAAATTCCACTGAAACAGTCAAACTTAGCCGATGAAAGGCTTAAAAGGGAGGAGAGAGAGAGAGAGAGAGAGAGAGAGACTTAAAACCTGATTACTAATTAAAGTGAAGTGGTGCAGAGAAGAAGATGACTAGAGAGGAAGGAGTGTTCAACTTTGATGAGCAATTTGAGGGCCCTTGCTGCCTCCATTCTCTCCCTCCAACTGTCTATTTCACAACAGCCACTGACCAGTTCTAGTGTCTGTTACCATTAATTTATTTTATATTTCCTCCTTATTTTGTTATATTTTTGGAAAAATCTATTTCAAGGTATGATAAAAGTGTTGAATTCTGCATTGTCTGTCTTGATAAATTTTATTTAAAACATTATTAATCTAAGTGAAGTTCTATCAATTTGATTGGCATCGTCACTTATTAAATTAAAATTTTTGTACAATATGTGTATGAACACGTAAGAAGATAATATTATCATTATATTATAACGAGTCACTCTGTAAAATCTCCAAACCAATTAGCACTTTAATACGTAAATAGAAAAAACTTTGAAATCGAATTTCGAAAGATACCTTAAAATTTAAACAACAGTCGCACAATAAACTATAGAAAATCAAATAATAAATAAATAGAATATATGAAAAACTAAATTGCAAAAATTAAAAAATATTTTTTTATTGAAATACGAGTTAATTTAGGCTCAGACAATATCAATAAATTGCATAATTTTACTTTGGGAGATTCAAAAGTGAATGAAATGTAATTAAAATTACTTTTTTGCATATTATACCCACCCGTGTAATTTACTGTCAATCAATGAATAATCTTTTTACACACTTTTTTTTTATGTTCACAATACTCATTAATGGTTTTTTCGAATAATCTTATTCTTTCATTACTTACTCGCTAGACAAAAAGTCCGCTCTAGTAAAGTGTGCACTCAGCGTCGTTAGCGCCCTCATAAGCTGACTAATTGGAATTACGACCGTGGATGCCACACGGTCTTCTTAACCATATTATATTAAGAATAATAAATTTATTACATTACCAGAAATGCTAAGTATGTTTTATAATATCTCTCTCGTTCTAAGGTGACTATAAAAGTGAAAAAAGATCCATCTTGGGAACAGCTGAGGCAGCATGCTTGATAAAGAAGCAATAGTTCATCCATTTTAGGCCTACCAACTAAATATCTTTTAGAAAGAGTTGTAAAAGCTTTGACATTTCGCATCAATCTTTTTCAATTTTTGGATAATATTAAATAAAAGTAATTCATAATCAATTTAGAAAACTGTTTCCAGTTTTCTAAATTAAGAAAACTGAGAAATAGTTGAAATAATGTTTGCCAAATTGTCTTTTTAACAATCATTTTAAGAAAGAATTGAACATTGGGATATGATGAGATCATGATCTTTGCTGGGCATTGCAGTCTGTAAATTAGATGAACCATGTGAACAGTGATGCAGCTGTTATAAGAAAATGAAGAAAGACTTTATCTTTATAAACAAAAAACTATTTTATGCTGTTTACTTTCTTGGTTTTTTAATTTCAAAAGCTGATTCCTTTAAGTGAACAAAAATTATATTACAATTTTTGGCTTTTTTTTTAGAACATCTATCCAACAAAGAAGGCTTTTGAGCTGTTTCTTGTCTTCTTTTTTTCCCAAGAAAAAAAAGAGGAAAAATAGCCCTTATTCATGTTATTTTTCATGATTTGATTCATTCGTCTGTTAACCAACCCTCTGAGTACAAGTATGATCAGAGATTTTATTAATTGTGAGCACCTAATTCATATATAATTTCATATCGTTTGAAAAAATAAAAAATAAATAATTTATAAAAAAAAATTATATTCTCTACCTCACAAAATATTTTTTAAACCATCTCCAAAAATAAAATCATAAAAATTTCAATAAAAAATAGACAATATTGTACTGGACGACTCCACTGTCCAAATGTTTTAAATAGAACAAAAAAAATTAGAAAATTAATTAATTCTCATAAAAATTAATTATTTTAAAATAGTAAATATAATATTGAAAAGCATACTATTGAAAAGTAAATGATGGCTTTTCTTTTCTCATACCAAAAATAATTTATTTATAATAATAATAAAAACTTAATATTAAAAATAAAATGGAAGAAAAAGGTTGGCCTAAAATGTAATCATAAAGTACACAACCCCAATTTACCAACATGGATGCATTGTTGTCACCTTCATTTGTTTATTCATTATTAAAGAAATTGAAAGCTACTTTTACAAACACATCAAAACAATTTAACTAACAAATATATGTTTCTCAAATATTTTTATTTTATTTTTTTGTTAAAAAAATACTTTTAACCTTGAATTATAATTTTTGATCTCGCACTATAACGCAGAGTTTACGAGTCATTCAATAATTGACGTAATTATTATAATATAATATAAATAATTAAATTACATAAATTTATGAATTAATTATATAGCATCCCTACATGATGTACGATTATAATATAAAATTATAGTGTGAATGTAGATCCATCGAGAAAGTAGTTAATCAACACGTAAAATCATGACGAAGCAATTTATAAAGTGATTATAGTATCACATGAACATGTTTATGTGTCACAAAGTTCACTACACCTCTTTGACATGAAATATTATTATCGACCACGATCAAAGGAGGGACGAAAAAAGAGAGTAAGAAACAAAGTTAAGGGAATAACCTATACATTTTTAGTGCATGATATGTGGTGGAGGAAGTGTTATTTATTGGAGAAGTAATTTGATACAACCATATAAATATTGAGAAGTTACATGGATAACAAATAATTGCGGAGATAGCTGTGAATGTTAAGATTTCGTTAGTTAGGTATTATAATAATGCAAGACTTTTATACTGGTCATACGGTAACGTTAAGTTTAGCTTTTAATTTTACACTATATTATTACATATTGACATGATGATTATACGTCGTTTATTAATTAATACAATAATTGTGATAAATTATAAATAATCAAAATAAGATATTAATTACAGTAATTGACCAACGTTGTATGAGCATATAAAAATAGTGTAAAATTAAAAAGTCGTAGTTGCAATTGTAATTAATTATGACTAAAATTTGGAGTAAGAGAATCAATATTATTGATTTCGTTGTTTCTAAGATGGACTCTATTATTCGTAATCAAACAACAAACTAATTGTTAAATTTCAGTACGATTTGAATTCTATCTAAACAAGTCCGGTTAAGACTAGGGTGGGCGTGGTCCTGGCCAATTTCTGAATGGAACTGAATCGCCAATTTCGAAATTTTTTTTTTGTTGGTCCCGAAACCGGCACCAGGAGGAACGGGGACATGACCAAGTTTTCAGTTCGGTTTCGATTCCTCTCGAAAGTTTAAAAAAAAATTTATATATATATATTTTTTTAATTTCAAAAAAATTAGAAACAAATAAAAAAAAGAGAAATTAAATCCATAAATATTAAATTTAACTATCCAACATTAAAATAAATCAAACTTACTAAATCTAACTGTCCAACCTCAGAATTAAATTAAATTCAACATCCAAAATAAATATAAAATATTTTATCTAAATTAAATAATATTTTTGAGAATTTTCCAGTTCTTTTAAATTTTTGACTTTCAAACCATGGATCAAATTTGAGATGTGAGACCCAAACCGAACCACTCAATCTGATCTGGTCCTTCAATTTCGAGCTAATTCCGCCCACCCTTAGTTATGATAACGTTAAAAATTTCATTAAAATTTTATTTTCTTTAAAATAATTACGTAACTAAAATCGCAAAATTATGTTTGTACTTCAATTTTTATTAATAGATTTGCTTATCTGCTCTTAATTTTTTCACGTAAATTTAATATTCCATATCATATTTACTTTTCTCAGTTATCATTTGATTTCTAACACTAATATTAAAAAAAAACAAATTCAATTCAATAAAACAATACAAATCAATTCAATATCACTTAATATTTACACTGACATTTACTTGACACAAACGATATCACACTTCAAAGAAATTGTATATAACAGTCTAGCGTAGGCGACGATGAGCTGCTCTATGCCGCCTTATTTGTCATATTCTTTGTAGGTCAGTGTATACAATTGTTGGTTAAATGAAGAAGTCGATTTTGAGTTCTAATTATAAGGTGAAATTTCATCAGAGTAATTCAGTCTTACAAAATCAGGCAGAAACAAAATCAACTTACAAGACTGCCATACATTACTTGATTGATTTTTGAGAGTGGAGGAGTTAGAGCTTGAGTACTAGTCCAATGGGGCAGTGATCACTCCCCAAAACATCAGGAAGAATGTAGGAGTCATGAACATTCTTCGCCATCGATTCGGACACGAGGAAGTAATCGAGTCGCCACCCTATTTTCAAATACAAAATTAGTACAAAGAAGAAAATGTAGTTTAAATGATTTCAAAGACTCGTCATCTTCTCAAATTCTCGTTTTTAACCATGCCTAATTAAAAGCCAACTAATAAACACAAGACTATCAATTATTTATATTTGGTATTAACCGGTTGAGCCCCACACTTTCCTTTCATCTTCTATGATTTAATTTATTAGTAACACTAAGTTTATCTGTTCATTTCATACTATAAGCTTACCTCTTGACGTGCCGTTTACGTGTCACTTCTTGATTAGTATAATAATAGTCACAATAAGATATTAATTGTACCAATTAATGAACGCCAATAGAATTAGACTGTACAATTAGAAGATAAACTTAACGTTGTTCTTAATTTGTATTTATGATCTTGATCCCTTGATCTTTAGTTTTTATCTGTTCATATTCAAAAGTTGCATTAACTTTCAGTATTTAAATGTTTCTTGATTCACCTAATATCAAAATGTTTTGAAAAAAGTGATGGAAGGTTTTTCAAGTACCTTTGTTGGTTTTGCGTCCGCCGTGACGATAACCCCAATAAGTATAGCCTACGACACCCGGATGTTGCTTTCGAAAGCTATCCACAAATCCTCTTGACAAGAAATTGGTTCCAAACGAGTGCCTTTCTTCATCTGTGAACCCAGCACTTCTTTTATTTCCCTGCACCAAAAAAATAAAACAATTAAAAGAAAAATTACCCATAATACAATAGCAATCAACTAATATAAATTAGATGATCATTGAAACAAACCCCACAATTTATTTCCATTTTCTTATCAGAAAGCCCACAACCACAGTAATTTATCGTAATTAAGCATCTTTCTATCAAAATCTGGATGACTTACCGCTGGATTGTAGATGTCTATTTCTTGATGTGCACAATTCAGATCACCGGTCAAAATTACAGGCTTTGACTTCTCCAATTCCTGTATCCAACATAATAGATTTCATCCATTTAAACTTTATACCAGGAGGGGGCAAAACCGGCCTACACTTTGGGGTATAATCAACCGGTGTGGTTTAGCCCCGGTTCGGGCCGCTTCTACCACCCAACGGTTTGGTCCTGGTTCCACAATTTCAAGAACCGCATTAACCGAACCGGTTAAAATCCAATCCAAGATCTCGAAAAACTGATTCATCTGAAACCGGCCTCAAACATGACCCAAATTCTAAAAACTCAGTCACCAAACAACCAAAAATATAAATAATGTTTAAAAATTTTTAGAACAGAACTGCAAAATAACATTTGGCTCTTGTTCCCAACTTTGAGATCTATGGGCCATGGTTTGGTCCCGATTATTGGGTAGAACCAAACTGAATCAGGATGTGCCCACCCCTACTTTAAACTCAATAAGTTAAACATAATACATACTTACTTTTATATAGTTGCTTAGTGATGGATCCCATTCAGCAACCCTGTATGTCTACAATTTCATAGAACCCATAGTTCAAGAATGGGTTGTGGAATAATTAGGTGAGCAATAAAGGACATTACCAGTCTCCTCAACCCATCTCCAGAATTGGGAACATAAACACTCGATAAATAAAATGAATCAAATTCTGCTGTCACAACTCTTCCCTCACTGTCATGGTCTGATATGCCTAAACCATATCTGACTGAGAGTGGTTGAACCTGTGAGTCAAATGATAGAATTTTCAATATATTATCCCCAAAATCAAGTCATTATAAACAAAGTAAAAGCCTGCAAGATTCAGCCTAAAGAGATAGAGATAATTATGTACGGGGGATTTTCTTTCCCTCCGGACACTTTCTATATTTTTTCTTAATAAATTTCGTTTCTTATAAAAAATATTTAATTCGTAGTAAAGTAACAAAAGACAAACAATATTCTATATTATTAAGCAATCATGCAAAGAAGACCTGTACTGGCCACTAACAACACCTTCATTGCAGAAGTTTTCACCATTTTATCTTCACAAAGTTCTCATATTATCACAGTAGACCTTAAAAGTATAGAGAGAAATGCACATTTCTGATTTTGCGCAAACAAGACAAAAGTGAGCTGTCCCAAACTTCTTATAAGAAATCATTGGATGTAATTTTGATGAAATTCTCTATACATAACTAAAACAAAGATGCTAAAACTCAAAATCAACTTATTATTTGTATTTGTCGGGAGTATGATAAAACCATGAAAGAAGATAAGATCCATGAGCTGATGAACTTGACTGTGACAAAAAAGGAAAGTGTACCCGGGAAATAATTGCTGTACCAGAATAACCAAGTTTAGAAACACTGCATGTCCAGAAGCTATTATCATACCCATCTATAAGACACTGTCTTATATCTTCAACATCTTTCTCCTGTTCCAGAATTTAACGGATGAAATTATTATACAAAACTTGAAAGTCAAATGCAGAAGCAAGATTAGAAATTACACGACAGGAGCCATAAAAATGTGGAGAAATCAAGTGAAATTGTCTTACACTCTAATTGTCAACTTCTTATTCTTCTTAATTTTGTAATGCCCTCTCAATCATAAAATACAAGGCAGAAATTACCAAGTTATTTTTTCTTTTTCAAGACAAAAAATACAACTTTCCTACGTGAAAGAAATTCACGTTTTTAACAAACAACTATTACTTTCCTGCAGTTTGGTCTCTTGCAAGCACAAGACATCAAAATCTTCCCTCTGGGCTAGTTCCAGAGCAGAAAATCCCTCTAATTTCAGTAATGCTCTTAAACCATTGACATTCCAAGACAAAATCTTCAGAAACTTCGAGTCAATACTAAGAGGAGACGGCCTCATGGTTTTAGGATTATATGGGATCCAATCTTTTTGAGGCTTCTTGTGAGCAAGAACAGTCCACGGTTCACTTTGTGTCCGCTCTACCCTGTTCTCATGCAATACAATTCCAGGCAATGTTTTTTTCTCCACTCTTAACATCTTCCCACCTAGAAACAATACTATATTAATTAATCCTTCTTTTCAAGAACACAATATCAAATGATCAGGAGCGTATAATGCTGAATAAAGTGATAAAATAACACTATTTTGACAAAATTTATGAGGCAATTTTTATATATTCAGTAGCACCTGAAGTCTCACTAGATTTAACAGACAGTTTCTTCTTTGTTGTTACAGTTTTTGCATTGACTCTGACAGTTTCACCGCCATCAGGTAAATGTTTTGACCTTCTCTTCCTCTGAGAAGCTCCAGGATTTTCTGAACCAGCATTATAGTCTTGAATGAGGATTTCGTCAGAAGAATTCTTAGCCTTTAAATTTACTACTACGTTTTCAGCAGAAATGGATAGTTCTACTTCTTCTACAGCACGAGAAGTTGCACCTGCAAAAGCAAAGATTTCTGACCTCAAAAAATAATTGAGCAACCTCTTTTATATTCTGATTATGGATTCAAATGTACTAGTGTAGATCCAAAAATAGTATGAATCATCAAACATGTCAGAGAATTGCAATGGATTTAAATTTTGACGAAAAATTACCAGTTACAGTTTTATCCAAGAAACACTTGAAAGTAGTTACAAGATCACGTTTGTTACCCTTGGCAGGGACACCAACACTCCTGAAAAGAGTTCAAAATTAACCATTACAACTTATAGAATGCGGTTAACTAAAAAGTAAAACCTTCTAATCAACCCTCAAGATGTTCATCCGAACTCGAACAAATACAACTACTGAACTTAATGTGATTTAATGATCAAAACATAAATCTTCGCAAACAAAATCTCTGGGACCTTTCTTCAAAGAAAAATCATTTTCCAATATAGAGAATCTTTTCTCAACCTCAATGCTGTTCGGAGTTCTTGAATCGTCATAGTTTCGATTTTAGATGGATCCTCCTTAAAACTCTGCACATCCACTGTATGAATTTTCTCGCCATTTCCCTACATTTCGAACCAAATGAACCATCGTAGGAAAGGGATAGAGAGTGTAAAAGCATGGCATAATGTAATGAGAACCATCAGATAACCTGAACAACGAGTTCATCCGCATTTTCCTTCGCAAATACTAATCCTTTCATCTTCTTATCTTCCCTTTCATCAATTTTTGGCAATTTGGAAGCGGAAGAGTTCAAAAGACGCCGTTTAGAGCTCATTTCACAAACTCCTGGCCAGACCGAAGTAGCGATTCTTAATTTTCTATGAATTACTGAAAAACTAAAAAAATTCTCGTCAGTTCAGCTGCACATTCGAATCGTAAAAATAAGAAAAAAAAAACTACAAAATGCAACAAATATGATTCCTATGAATTACTTCCACTCATTTCTTCCGTTTTTTCAGCAAACAAAAAGCGAGGCGAAACCTGGAAGAAAGCATTAAACTCTTGAACCCTAATGGGCATGCTTGATTCATTTAGCAGTGGAAGGCCGTCTGTTTGGAGGGACAGGATGAACTTTGATGACAGGAGCAGCGTATAATTTATGTAATAGAAATTAACAAAGGACATTCTATTGGTAACGACATAGGACAATGTTTTATTTAATAATTACCTTAAAATTGTAGGTTTTATTTAAGTGAAAAATCTAATTTAAACTTTGAATGACGAGGTGACGATTTAAACCTTAATTTTATATTTAGGTACAAATCAAACATTATATTATTTTCAATAAATAAGTCAACTATCGTTGTTAAATATACTTGTAGTCTTCGCGTTTTAAGTGAGGGTGATTGCATTTCGCACGGGAGCGACCTTCGCGATAACCTACGTTTTATAGCTAGGTCGTCCTCGTTTAGGGCAAAATCTCAAAATTAGGGCAAAAATCCGAAATTAAGGCCAAAATTTGAAATTACGGCAAAACTGCGAAATTAGGTCGATTTGTAAATTGATCAATAGATTGATACATCAGTTCAAAATTAGGGTGAAGACGCGAAGAAATAGTATGAGAGATCAAAACCGCAAATAAAATAGATGGAAAGCTAGGTGGCAAAAAAAATCGACGTAAAAAGAAGCTAGGTCGCGTGCAGTTGTCCGTGTTTCGCACAAGGGCGACCTTGCCCTAAATGTGGGCTACTGCGAAAGTCGCCCGCAAGTGTATTTAATCATGATAGTTGACTTATTCTCTAGAGATAGTATAAGGTTTGATTTGTACCTAAACATATTTGATAGTTCAATTTGTCCATAATCTCATAGTTGGAAGTTTAAATTAAATTTTTCTATTTATTTAATAATTACCTTAAACTACAACACTTTACTCTTTAAGACGTAAGAATGTAAGATTATCGTAAAATTAGAGTATACATTTAATATTACTCACCTTATATTATAAAAATGAATAATGTTTTATATTAAGTTTTTATTCTTATTTATTGACGTCACAAATATTGATTAATGCAATTAATATAATTAATTACGAATAGTTAAAATAAGTATTAATTGCACAATCAGCATGTCAGAAAACAAAAATAAATAATTAAAAAAAAATAAACGTAAAATTATTTTTACAAAATTTTACTCGCAGAGAAGATTGTATAAAGTAGTTTTCAACTTGTTCTATGGAGATCAAAACACGAGTAAAATTATTTGCCAACAAATTAATTATACATTTAAAGGCATTATATATTGTATTAGTGACACTTTGATAATTTCTCTACACACAAAGATTGATGGGAGCAGTTTGGCTTGATCAACATCCCTATAATTGTTCATAATCGCATTTATCGAAATAATTTAATTTATAAGCAAGAAATTAAAATAAAATAAATCAAACGTTAGAATTGAACAACTCATTGAACTAGTTCCATGTCGAGCGTCGACAAATATAAATTATTTTCGAATTGATCATGAAAACTTTTTAAGCAAAGGCAAGTATAAGGTAGGTTAAATTTAAAAACCAAAAGCTAAAAATGATTTTTTTAACAAAATAACATTTAAATTATTATATGTTAATAAATTTGTCCTTCCCGTTTATTTTTTAACTAAAATTGGGAGCCGGCGTCACTCGCTCCTTGAGGTTGTCCGCTCCCGATAATTTTTCGAGCGTAAGTCAGCCATCCACCTCAGCCCCCAAATGCCCATTCTAGAAATATTTTTTCTACTATTCTATTTCGAGACATCTACCTTTAACCTTGAAAGTCGGCTCGAGACGTCGATCCTCAATTTTAACAGGAAAAATGAAACGGCAAGAACAATACTATTAACAAAAATAATTTAAGAGTTCGTTTGTCACTCCGCTTATACTTTGAAGGTTTTTTTGAACTTTACCATAAAAAATCCGGTCTTTCCGACCAATTTTAAGTGCATGAAAAGGGTTTAATTTTTCAAATGTATTAATTAAAAATAAAAAAATTTATAATGATAAATGTTAAAAGTAAAAGTACAGAGGATACTTCTTTTAAAACATCTTAAATATTGATCCAATTTATATTTTCCTGCAAAATAAAGAAAGAATGTCAATCAATTCTCCGTTCATTCGAGCAATTGCATGATCAATGAATACAAATTAGATTAAATTATCACCTTTTTAATAGCTTTAATACGTCTCCGACTAAATGCAACGATCCAGTCACGAGAACCTGTTCGTCCAACAATGTTAAGAAACAACTTAAAACCGAGAATTGACATTTACTTGATAGTAACAATTAAATATATGTTTGGGCGAGAAATCTTACGTCGACTCTGACCGATGGATGTTTATTAACGCAATCTCTGAGCCATTTTATTGTCAGCGGCAACGAAGGCATTACAGCGCTGTAGCCGAAAGAATTATCCGCATGAGACGCATCTTGGTATAGAAAATCATATGGCGGTAACATTGGTGCACTTTCTACTGTAGAACCATTTTCCGTGTCTATAACTGTACACCAAAAGAAAATATCAGGCTTTTGCAAATTCGTCGGATTCAATGTCACAAATACAATTTAAATCTTAATGTTTGAAATTTTTTACAAATTAGATTTTAAATTATTTTCGTATTGACAAGTGAAATATTTAATCTTGTTGACAATTTATTATTTAATTGCAACACATGTATATTATGTTTTTCATTTAATGAGATATTTTAATCTGTCTTACTAATTTTTATCTATGTTTCAAACTCTATTGCACGATTGACAAAATTCAAAAATCGCTAAAAATAAGACCAACAGAGTTCAATATTGGGTGAGAAATCGCCAAATAAATTAAAGATCGAGTTAAAACATCTCATTAAATAAAAAACGTGATATCCACGTGCTGGATATAATAATAGACGACAATGCCAAAATTACTAACAATGAAAAAGTCAAGATCCAATGCCTAAATACATCCAAACGTAAGTAACTATATTGCAATGTATATTTTTTGAAAATATAGGTATTTCAAAATTATGAAGGAGGCTACAGGCTAATAAATAAACGAGAAAGGTTAAAGTATTGGGAGAAATAGTACATACCCTTTCCATGCATCTTCTCCCAAAGCCTGTGGAGGTTAAATTGCCACGAGAAGTCCTTGTTTAAATTTGAGGGAATATCGGAGGCACCCGAAGTAACTTTGCCGTAGGTCGATACACTTGGGACAAAAAGGGCTTTCGAAAAATGAGTACCTGAATATTGAAGAAAATACGAATGAACTCGAGGAAGAATCTTTGGGAAAAAAGGGACTTTTCCATTTTCCAAAAATGGCAAATTTGTCTAAAATAGTAGCTTACCTGATGAAGCACATGTCTTCAATAGTTTTGGAAGCAAAACTTGAGGATCTCTCACATCCATACAATTAAATAGAAGTACCTGCAAAGTGTACAAATCAAATCTTATCAACTTAAACAGGAAGAGTCTATGGGCCTCTCTCTCTAGTTTTCTCTGCTGGCCTCAATCTTCATCTCTCAATCACTTTGAACTTATCTCTCCCGCATTCATTATACTCATCTGCCTAACGTACGAAAAGATCTTAACTAAATTCGATCCCAGGATCTAAATCTTGTCGTTTACGAAGGGAAATTACCTGCTTTGATACTATGTTGGAGTTCTCGGTGATCAGCTTATCTTGTATGAGGTGATCATCAGCCAAAGCAGCATCCATATTTATTCTACTAGAAGATAATGGCTTGTGGTTTCCTTTGACAGCATAAGAGAACCATTTGGCACAAACCTCCATACTCTCAGGAGTATGAGCTCCATCCAAGTAAAAGATCAGGCCCCCAAGTGAGTTCCCGGGTGATGCCGAATCAGAATCATAAACAATCTGAGCCCTCCCAGAAAGTCGAGCTGCTGAAAGACCCCTACAGAATTCCTCCGGAAAATACAGTTCCTGGTTGGCCTGTTTTTACATTTCCATTATGACAGCCAAAAGATGGACAAATACAGGGAAGCTATCAGCTGAAGGGGAAAAAAAAAAAGAATAGCTTCACACAGAAAATATTGTGCATAAGATTTAAAACAAAAATAATGGAAAATTTTCAAAAAAATACATCGGACCATCATTGTTCCTTGTACAATTTATTTAAAGGTAAATAGTTAAGAAAAAGCTTCACCCACATGCTGGAATAGCCTTTCCCAGTTCCCTGTCCTCTGCAGCCAACATTTAGTAAGAGAAACAGCAAGACCAGAATTAATCAATTGATGATCACCTGACAATCCGAGCTTACATCCTTTGAGCTTTTTAGGATCCAGTGGTTCTGATACTTCCAATGGAGCCTAAAATAAACACAATTAACAAAAAAAAAAACAAATGCAGAGCAAAAAATCAAATTGGATATTTTGGGTGTTTGTTATGGTTGCCTGCATAAGAAAAATATAATTTTGGTGTACAGTAAAATATACTTTTTTCTGAATATTATCAAGTATTTCATTAATCAAAACAAAATTTTTTCTCCGTTAGAAATAGGAAAAGTTGAAACCACAGGCTTGGGCACACGATAAGTTACTGGTTTGAAGAAAATCAATACCATTAATTCATGCGCTCTTTTGTGGATAACGGACATTGCTTCGGGAAGTTGAGGTGATGAGAATGCAGGAACTAGAGGCTTCATGAGGCAAGACATCAATCCAATTCAGAAAACAATCAATACTGCAATTATGTGATAATCAAAAATAGAAATATTGCAATGGCTGATCCACTTCCAAAGATAGAAAACAATTCATAATGTTGGGACAATCGATAGAAATTCTGTACCTTCAAAATTCCAGCCTTATGAAAAGCAATTTTTCCAATGGTATCTCCTGCATTAGATAGCTGTTAGTATTTACCCAAAAAATGTGACACTCCTATATTATGTTCATAGAAGAAATTACTTTATTGCAATAATAATTACAAGACAATATATACATTAATATTTCTATTCTCTCATGTATTGGCACTTAGATTAAACTCTACCAAGCAAAAAAGAAAACATAGAACTTGTAAAATAGAAATAATACACACCCAATGCTTCCATATGATCCATTCCTAGAGATGAAATGCCACAAACAACAGGTTCAGCGATCTGTGAAATAAACCCAAAATTGACAGTCTTTTTCAGACTTTTTATAAGCAGAAATGAGACATTTTATGATGTTCTGATAATGTTTCCCAGACTTACGAACATTTGTATAGAACTATGGAGTTGAAACTCACCACATTGGTCGAATCGTGCATCCCCCCAAGACCAACTTCAATAATAGCAACATCGACCTAGAAGAAAAATCTACCCCCGTTAAAACAACCAAAAATTTAATTAGAAAAACAGGATAAGAGATAATAATTGAATATACCTCTAAATTGGAGTACCTGTTCACATATGAATGTTTTGAAAGCTAATAAGGTGAGAAACTGAAACAGTGGAGGCATGGGTAAGTGCTCGGAGACATTTTCCTGCAAATAAAAATCCAAATCAGCATAATCAGACTCATAAATTCTATTTGACATATGCAAGCTTCATTGACATATGTTGTTTTTTAATCAGATTAATCTTAAAAAATTAATTAAGGAGGCATGGCCACATATCTAGCAAATTCCATCATTTTGGCACATAAATTCAATCTGATACCAGTTGTAATTGGCAGCATATCTTCGGAAATCAGATCAAGTAACTACTCACCGAACTTCAGAACTAACAAGAGAAATCATTATGCCGAGCAGTGTCCCATTAAGAGAATATGATTTTATTTAAAATTTCACTACATAAATTTGTTATTCTACAAAGACGTCTGGCTCCAGGATGTTTGCCAGCCTGAAAATACATCTCCAAGGAATGTCTGCATTTAGACATGTTCTTAATATAGTGTAGGCGTTTTCAAAAGCTAAATTGTTCTTCTCTGTTTGACTATACCAATTCACAAGTTGGTCTGTTGGTCTGTATACTCAAATTTTGAAACTCAAGAAAGTGCTGATTTTTAAAATTAATCTAATGAAAAACTAATATGTCAGTGAAGCTTGCTTAAACCTTAAACTTCATTGATGCACTGATGATGCAATATGCGGATTATGCTCATAATAACCACATTATCAAATGCTAATGTCTTTTTTATTAGAAGAAAACAGCTGATAGATGACACTTTCCAAGATTCTTATCCCCCTTTTGTAATACTTCTCTATCTGAAACAATTTTTCTTGTAAAAAGCAAATAATAATTAATATATATAGATAATGTTCGAATTGAAAGATACTGCATTATATTGCCATCGACTAGTCTACCTGAAGAAAGAAAAAATACCTTCAACAGATACCAGCAAACCCAAAAATATTGCATAAATCTTTCTTCAGATATGTCTAGTCTGTTCAAGTAATTTATAATTAGCTAATGAAAGAAAAACAAAAGTAGAATTTTCACAACAACAAACAATATGAAAAGGCATTATATTCTAACTTTAAAGAGACAACTTTTACTCCAAATTATAAATGACTTGTACAACCCATCACATACCCATTTATTCTAAATCTTTCTCTCACATCAATTAGATGAGGGGAAGTGAAGAGTCCGGTTCGAAAACCACATTCCCGTAATATTCCCTCACAGAACGCACATGTTGAACCCTGAAAAGAAAATCCATCAGGCTTGGACAAGAAAAGAACAGCTTTAATGTTTTTCAGTTGTTGCAGAAAGACGTTATGGATGATATTGAACTTATCCTACGATAACTAAATTAAGTTGGGACTAACCTATAATTTCAAGAATAATAATTATACTAAGAAAGAGCAAAAATGTATAAATAAGGATAAAAAAAATGAGGATTGAGCAGAACTAAAGTGAAAAAAAAAAATTATAATGACATTTCAACAGAAACAATTATGCATTATAAGTTCATCATAAAACAATTACACGATTTGAAGACAGATTATTGTTAAGAAAGAGAGACCTCCTGTTTCTTTCTCTCATGAGAGGCGTAAATCACATCTAAATTGTGTAGCTAAGGGTACATTAGGAAATATATTTGTGAATAATGAATAAATGGAGAGGGAAGTTTACGAGAGTGGTTAAGGAAAACATTTGGAAACTTGGATCGTTAGAAAGGGAGGGCAGAATTCTGACATTCTTGTACAAAACTGATGTTTTTCAATGAATATTAGTATGATTTTGTGTGACTGTTGTAATTTTTCTAGGAAAGAAGAAGAATTGAAGCAGAAACATAACAACTTTGTATCAGAGCATACCATAAATGTCGAGTAAGAAAGGCAACAGCCGTTTAGAGTCAGTGGAGAAGCAAATAGTGTATGAACAAATGGATTCTGTGCGTGAAGAACTGGATAAATTGAAGAGACATGTCACAACAATTTTGGGTAGATTGAAGGAAACGTCCATGTGAGGGAGATGAACATTCGATTGGGTCACCACCCACTTTGATCGGCATTAAATCGTGGAAAACCAGTTTGAGCCTGGGCTTTTTGGGCGTAAAAGAGCCAGTGTGGCTGAAAAACTCAGACAAGGGGGCCAGAACGGAGGTTCATACTTGGAGAATAGAGATGCCGATTTATGAGGGTGGAGATTCAAATGAATGGGTCTATCGTGTGGAGCAGTTTTCACTCTAAATCACATGATAGATGAGGAAAAATTGGAGGTCATTGCTGTGTGTTTGGAGGGAGAAGCACTTGTCTAGTTCGATGGGAATAGTGACATCCTTTTCGAACCTGGGCTGACTTCAAACTCCTATTGGTTGAGCAATTTCATTTGACATTGCAGGGCTCTTTGGAGGTGAGATTTTTGGCACTGTGACCTACTTCAGTGCGAGAATATAGGAACCAGTTTGAGAAACTTGTTTTTCCCCTGGGTGTTGTGCCAGAGTCGATCCTAGAGACACAGTTTGTCAATGGTCTGCATGAAGATATTAGGTCAGAGATTTGCCTGTTGGGACCCTCGAGCTTGGGCATGATCATGTTGACAATTCAACAGGTGGAGGATAGGATAAAATGTTATTGTTGAGTTCATTGAGGAATTCGGTGCAATATAAAAACCAAACCAATCTATTTATGGCTCATAGACTGGACAAGAATGGTGAGTAGTGCAATCCCAATTGAGCCTATGGTGAACAAGGTTGTTCTTCCAAAATTTGAGAAACCTTTTACACGATTGACCGACGTTGAATTACAAGATCGAAGGGCAAAAGGGTTGTGCTATGAAAAATATATTATTGGATATAAATGTAAGCAGAGGAGTTACAACTTTTAATTTATCAAGAGAATGAGGAGGTAGACGAATCATTTGAAGCCAAAAATGAAGACCTTATCTTATGTCTACGAAAGAGAATTAATTTGTCTATGAAGGTGAATTAATATTCATATTGTTTGCTATAAAAAATTGAGACCTTATATTTTGGGCTGGCAATTTATGGTCCACAAAGATCAACAAAGCTTCAATTTTTTATTGGAACGACTCATTAGTCTGAAGCATCATGGGTCACAAAACTCCTTGGATATGATTTTGAAATTCAGCATCCCCTTGGATTAGAGAATAAAGCCACTGATGCACTTTCACAGCAACCTAATGTGACTCGACTGACTATTATAGCATATATGGTTTCTCTTCCTGGGGTACAAATTTGTGCTGAAAGTTGACAAAGATCCAAGCATGAGTGTTGTCAAGACAAAAGTCCTTCAAGGATTGGAACATTGATGCATAGACGAAGCCCATCACTCGGTCTCAATCAAAGAAGCTTCTTAACATGTTTGTTTATTTTGTAAGGACTTCGTTTTTTGACAAATTTGAAGGACCCCCAACTAACATGGACAAAGAGAAACTCACTCAGCTAATGGAAATGGGAGGCTTTGACCTCCATGAAGGGTAGACTCGCAATAGAAGAGCCCAAACTTGCTCTTCGCCAAACTTGCTCGGCCGCATCTTTCCTTGGGCTCTTCAAGAAATTCATTTTGTCTTACCTCAAGTTTTAGCCTATTTACTTGTTTTAAAACCTGACATGCCTAGGAGGCCAATTACCCGATCATAAACAAAAACTTTTACTTTACTTAATCTCCTTAGGCATGACTTTGCTTATTTTGCAGGTGTTGACCTATTTGACTACTTCACGTGCGAGCCTACCTTAACGGACATGAATCAACCTCTACACATCTTGACTTGAGATGCACGAATGGATTCAACTCAAGGCCCAAAGAGAATTTGCCTTCCTAGCCTCAACACTGTGTAACCATTCACTTGTATTTTCTTTTTGTTTTAGCTAACTCTAGCCTTCTTGTATTGACAAACATTTAGCTATTTATATTGCATCATGCATTATATTGTGTGATTAAGATTAAATGTATAATGATGATATGATTTTGGCTGAGCACAAAGTGGTTCAGCCCAAATTTGGAAGCAACATCACCCTTAAATCATTCTATGAAGAACTGATTCAAGAAAGCCTTAAGCTTGAAGATTTGGCTCATGCAAGTATACCATGTAGTGCGCCCAAGGATGGATGACATGGCCATTCATCACCCTTGATCAAGGTTGGCTCGGATGGCACCTCAACCCTCAGATCCGCGCACCCAAATTGCCATCATGGCCGCTCACATTGGCTCTCTTCATCAACGACTCCAAGCTCTCCAAATTCAAATTCCAAAACTCTAACTATCCACCTTAGGTTTCTATTTAAACATAACAATTGGCGTTTGTATTAACTTTTGCCAAAATTAATACACACTCTCTTTTCTTCTAACCAAGATGGTTTGGATTTACCAAAAGGTAAGTCACGGTTCATAAACCGTGAGTAGTGTGCCTTCATTGTTCAACAAACTCAAGGTTACTTGGTGAACTCTTATCACCTTCTTCTCCACTCTGTTTGAGAGTTTAAAAGTTAAAGAGGAGAGAAACTGATTCTCAAAAGTGGTTGTCTTTCCAAGAGAAGACATGCACCCTTGAACATAACATAAGATAGCTCTCGGGTCCGCCTAGAGTTTTCATTTTCATCTCATTTTATATTCCATATTTTCATCCACCATTTCAAGGTTCCATTAACCTTTCATTTACACACATTCACATTCCATTTCGTTCCATTTTGGTTCACATTTCATCTCAATTTTCTAGTTGTATGCGCTGTCACATTCGGCTTCACCTTCACCCGAGCACAACTTTACTTTTGTGGGTTTAACACGGTCCATTTTCAGGCCAATGCTGTGTCAAGACCCTTCTTATTTAAGCCTATTTTAATTTCAATAACTTGTGATCAGATTTGGATCAATTTGTGATCTTAGAGTCCAAGTCCAATAAAGTCTCACTTAACCGATCCAACTTAGTGGTTAAAGGAGTGTATATTCTAGTTTTCTCTTATGTTATCTTAGGAGAAGCTATCGTGAGTTAGTGGCATGGAGAGACGAATAACTCACCTTGGAAAAGCTATTGTCTTTGACAAAATTGAAGAAATATTGGGAAAGGTGCGATGAGGAGTAGACCAAGTGGAAGGGTACCTTTGACGTCCATCTTGACCATTACATTAACTCCTTTTTCTAAGATTTTTTATTACATTTTTTGGACCCAGTTTTGGATATAAATAAGCCCTCAAATCCTTAGTTGTATCAGTGAACCATTGTTAATCAAAATTGTTTTGTTCTGTTATTGTGAAGTGTCCTTCACAAACTTGTGACTCAAATCATAAATGCCTCCACTTTAGCTTAGTAAGTCATATCCAATGAGTGTGAGTGATCCATCTTAGCTAGCTTATTTATTCAAGTTTGTTCATCATTTCGACATCCATTCAACCCTTAGCAAGTTATGCTAAACCCATCTACACAAGAGTAAGACCGAGCACTCCCACATGTCTATCTTATTCTTTTTATTTTTCTACTCACTTCCATTCCCTTACTTTAGAAGAGTTGTCAAACATTGTCCAGACTATCACTTGATTGATAATTGTTTATTCTACAACGAATGCACGGTGCTTGTCAAAGGTTCTTTAATTCCTCTTTTATAAGCAAGAATTTCATAGTAGTTAGGTTGCATGGTGTTTGTCAAAGGTTCTTCTTTATATCCTCTTTTAGAGCAAGAATTTCATACTAGTTACGTGGTGTAGTGTTTATCAAAGGTTCTAATTTAATTCCTCTTTTATTTTTTTTTCTTTTTTGTTTGTAAAGACGAAGAAACAAATTCTATTTTCTCTCCTATTTACTACGGCGACGAAGAATCAAATTATCACTATATTTATTCTTTTTTCTACTTCTTCTTCCAAGTGCAGGATAACCCCAAGGGGTTGCGGGTTTTTTTCTACCAATTGGGGCCCTCCCTTCACCACCCCCATGGGGATGGTCTACAGGGTTCATAACTACTCCTCTTACTACAGGACGTTTACCTAGCCAACATTTAGATCCGGCTCTACCCAAACTTTTCTGGTTCACCCCAGCATTCCCCACTTGTCCGACTGTTGCTGAGCAATTTTTGGATATCAAACGGACCTCCCCAGAAGGTAATTTAAATGTGGCGTCAATCGCAATTCTTTATTGAATTCAAAGAAGATTAACTCAAAGAATTCCATAGTTCTGTGGGCAGTCTTGATGGAATAACTAAAACTTTTCAAAGACTATTTGTTGAATTTTTTTAGTTGGGTATGCGTATGGATGTTCATGATTACTTATTATTTTGTCAGATATACTAACAAAATAAATATTTAGCGTTGTCACCAGCAGGTCTCTTACAACCTCTACCAATACCGAATCAAGTATGAGAAGACATTTCTATAACTTTATTGAAAAATTACCACATTATGATGGTTAAGATATTATTTTTATGGTTGTGGACAGACTCAACAAATATGCAGATTTTTTAACTCGGCGCCATCCATTTACTGCACACTCAGTAGCCATCTTATTTGTTTAGGAACCGCCTTCATGGAATTCCATCTTCAATCATTTCTGATCGAGATAATATGTTTATGAGCCACTTCAAGAGGGAACTTTTTAAAAGCACAAGGTACATAATTGAAACAAAGTACAGCTTACCCACTCCAATAGATAGACTCCAATAGATAGACAAACAGAAGTTGTTAATCGTTGTCTTGAGCCTTTTCTCCGTTGTTTTGTGGTTGATCAACCTAAACACCAGAATTGATGGTTACCTATTGGTACAAGAGTTCTTTTCATACTATTTCAGATTGTTTATCGTTGATCTCCTCCTCCGTTAGTGCAACATGGTATGGGTACTTTACAAGTTGCTCAGCTGTTATGGTATGGGTACTTTACAAGTTGCTCAGCTGACCAAAAATTATGGAATTCTTGATGAGTTAAAGTCACATCTGCATAAGCACAAGCTGTAATGAAGGCTTCGGCTCATCTTAAAAGGTGATATGTTCATTTCGATATAGGGAATTGAGTGTACTTAAAATTACAACCTTATCGTCGCAAGTCTTTGGGTTGCCGACACAATGAAAAGTTACACCCTAGCTTCTATGACCCTTGTGCAGTGGAAGCCAAGAGTGGTCAGGTTGCTTATTGACTCCCTCTTCCTGAAGTTGTCACAATTCATCCTATATTTCATATCTCTCAACTTAAACGAGTCATAGGAGTGACAATAGCCTCTACTGATATTCCACCTCAATTATCATCTGGCTTGGAACTCTTATTGGAACCAGAGGAAGTGCTCAATGCTCGTCAAACATAAATGGGTGGGAAAGAGTTCTTGGAAGTCTTAATTGCATGGAAAGGCTTGCCAAAAGACGATGCTACATGGGAGTCCTTTGCTACATTTTAACAACAATTCCCTCATCACCTCAAGGACAAGGTGCTTGATTGGGCAGGAGGTAATGTTACGAAAGAGAGATCTCTTGTTTATTTCTCTTATGAGAGGCGTAAACAGAGTGAAATCACAAGTTATCTATTACGAGAGGCATAAACAGAGTGAGATCACAAATTATCTAAGGGTACTTTAAGAAATATATTACTAGTGAATAATGAATAAATGGAGAGGGAAATTTAGGAGTGCAGTAAAGGAAAACATTTGGAAACTTGGAGTGTTGGAAAGGGAGGGCAGACCCTCAACAATTCTGCTGTTCTTGTACAAAAACGATGTTCTTCTATGAATATTAGTGTGGCAAATGTATGATTGTTGTAATTTTTCTGGGAAAGAAGAAGAATTGTTGCAATTTTTCTAGGAAAGAAGAAGAATTGACAATTACCTTCCCTTTTGTTCCAGCCACATGAATAATTTTAAGATCCTTAATGCGTTCTTCTAGACCCAAAATCTGCGAAGTGCATTATACGATGAAATCATTAAGAAATTTGCTCTTTCTCAATAAAATTTGCAGAAAATCAAGGTAACTAAACTTCAAGGGGAATCTAGATCTGCTATGGTCAGACAAGCAATTTCAAAAATTTAAATAGACCAATAACAGGAGTATTTGGAAACTCAATGAATAAACTATGAATTACTATTGCTATTTGTATTACCTTGAGGTACGTTCTCATCCTGTCTAACTTTTCTCCATTTCTACCACTGTCAGATGATTTGCCTCCACGCTTCTGTCTTGTAATCAAAGAGGAAAGAGCTTCCATGGTGGATTCATAAGACGGCAAATTGAGTGAGTATTCCGAGTATTCTTTAGTGACAGCATTGTTCTGCGTCTCTTCCATGATCCGAGATGACATTTTTGAATAAGTAATACCTGAGAAAACTAGGAAAAAATAAAGGTTTCAAGAATCTTGTTGGACTATTTGCACATCATCCTAAAAAATCTAAATCCACAAATGCCAAAAGAATTAATGAAACCTAACTAAGGAACGTGGTTAGAATAACACAGGTTTGTAAGTCAAAACATAGTTTTCTTGTGATGCAAATGTTTAACTGGGAGATATTAATTTGTGTCCATATTACGAGATTATACATCCAGAAAAAAGAGCAGACTAACCATGATGTTTTAAAGAATTGAAGCAAAATAGAGAAACTATTTTTTTTGCACCAATCCTCTGTTTTCTTCCATTGTTTCATGAAATATGTTTAAAATTCATCTGCAAATAGTTGCAAGTAGCATTTTTTATCCATAATATCCATCAAACCATAAGCCTTACACACTCGAATATAAAATTATACCTTAAGAAGATGAAATGTAAAATGAGAGAGTCAGTTAAATCGTTCAATACTACATTGCAAAGATCAAGCAACAAACTTAGCCGCTTCTCTCCAACAGCAAAAAAAGCTTCAACCTTTTCATACTCTCAAATAAGCCATTTAAATAAACAGCAGTCCAATATATCCTCCCACTATACATCAAAAGGCAATTACAGCAAGAACAGAGCTTACAATTTTGTGGCATACAACGCTTGCCTCCGCGCGTTTGAAAACTAACCGATCGCCATACCCTCTTAGAGAAGTATTTACTGTTTGTACTGTCGCGGGGCAAATCTCCAAATATTTGAGAATTTACTCCATAGTTTGCTTGAAGAAGCATCAGGAACCGTCAAACCTACAGAAAAAAAAAAAAAAACACCCAGGTGACGAAAGTCAAAGCTCTTCCATATCTGGCCGATAAGATACCATCTTTACACACATATATAAAGCATTTTCATTGGCAAAGTGAGAGAAAGATAGAGAGAGAGTTACAGGAGAAGAGCCGCCATGAGGACAAAATTGAAATGAGCAGCAAATAATCGAAATTTGTGGATTTGTTACCTTGGTGAAGATTATCCATGGTTCCATCTTAACATAGGAGGAGGAGAGGCTTTTGCTCATCAGAGAAGTCACGCAATGGGTACCGCCACAAAACCCGACAAACTTCATGAGATGTCATCAAGATTTTAGGGCTCTGTTGGCCCCGTTGTCTTGAAGAGAATTTTGCAATCGCTCTCTTCAACTCTACTAAATTGCAGTCTGGGTTCCCGAGAAAATTCTGTACTTCCCTTTTCTCGGTTGCCAAACAAACCTTTCGAATTGGACAAGTCTGTGATGGCGTCAACTCCCTTCCACACATGGAGGCTGGAGCTGCCTATAATCTTGATTCCTTGAGTATGTGAAATGTTAAGCATTAATATATAACTGAAAAATAAATACATAAATAAATAAAAGTTGAAATTTGATGTTAGTACTTATAATTTATGGGTTTTTTTTCCAATTTATTCATATAGTTGTAGATTTCCCGTTAAGCTAATCTATTTTCTTTGTTAAATTTATAACGTCAAACAATAATTTTTTTTAGATATTTATATCAAGAAAAAAAAACATTTAATTGGATCGGAATAGTTATTTGAATTTAGTTTTTTTAAAATAAATTAAAATGTCTTAGTTTCTTAACTTCAAAAATAATCTGAAATAAAATAAAAAGCATAAAAAAAAAGATTTATATGTAAAATAAGAGAATAAATTAGGAGACTCATCATCACCACCGCCACTGTGGCGTAAGATGTAAATCACAACTTAGTGTCAATTAAGGATAAAGTACGCTTTAGAAGACTCCAAATAATGTTGTCCCAATTTTGCGCACTAAATTCATCTCCAATTTTGTTTCTTTTTTTTTCAACTAAAATATATAAATTTTAATCCGTTGATTGAATTTGGGAACCCAAAATTCAAAATTCATTGAAAAAATTAAATATTTAAATTGGGCATACCCTCGGGATTTAATTTTCAAGAAAAAGAGGAGTAAATTTTAGATGAGGAGAGACCCTTCGGTTGGAGTGCTACCCAGTGAGAAATAATCGAACACCTACAGATTCCACTAAGAAATACAAAGAAACTGTTTTGGAAATGTCAGCTTATCTATTTGAAAAAGACTACATATTCTTTTACATCTTCTTTTTTTTCATGGGGATTTGTCTTCGTAAAACTAGACTTTAGCGGAGATGGATTGACTAAGGGTCTCTATACAGAAGATAAAGGAACACAAAAACTACACATTACGCTTAGCTAGGAAGCTTGGTGATCTGCATTGTTAACACTGATGACAAGGTTTCCACTACAATCCTCTTCAGCGTGGTTGCTGGATAGATCGGGGGCTGTACCTTGGGCTGGCTCGCTTTGCCGCCTTCTCAGGATATTTAGCTGGTTCGGCCCAGACTTTTGGGGCCCCGCCATGGAAAGTCGTCACCAGCTTCATATTTTTCTTCATTGCCTCAGCATTCATTGCCATGTCTGTCATCCAAATTCCAACACCGATGAAATCTTATGAACAAGATGATCATAATCTATTTAAGCTTTCATACTGGTGGGGAAAAATACCGTTTTTGTGAACTCCGTTGGTAGATAGAGTAGGTTTACGTTCTTCGGCTCCAGAGCGAATGAACTCTTCATACTGACTCATAAAATCTTCATCAGCATCAACATCGCATGTGTCTGGTAGCAAATCAGCTATGTTGTCAAAGTCATCATCGGCAAAGAAACCATCCACGCCCTGTTGTTGGCTGAGCCAGTAGTCATGGTACCATGTTGAGCTTGTAACCAATTGCCACCATTCAGGAGAGAAATCTTCTACCTGGCGGAAAGCAGCCGGAATAAAGAGAGGAGCATCAGGGTTCAGTGACGACCTTCGTCCAGAAACTAGTGCCATCTTTTTCAGGACAGATAATTGATACAACAAGCCTGATACAGAAGGAATAGAAAAAGTTGTAAGCAACAAATAATTAAGTAAAAGTAATTTCTTCGTTCATATAACATATAAAGCAATTAAGAGGACAGGCTAATTTAATTAGAAAACTCCAACTACGAACATCAAGACTAGAAAGCCGGAAAAAAAACGTAATCCAGCCCAAACAAAAACGTAATCCAGTTCAAGAAAAATGTCAACCAGTCCAAGAAAAATGAAGTCATAGCTGATCTCTCACTGTTCAGTTAAACAGCGCTCTTCCGATCAATTTCCAAACAGGATGAATAAAAAGATTTCATTTTCAAAAGCACATTAAACTAGTTTTGAAACTCCAATAAGTAATTATGATTTATGCTCGACTCCTTCAGAGTGAGATAAAAAATATATATCATTTGAAGACTCATCAGTATATGCTTCATTTAACAAACAGTAGCCGTCCAACAAAATTAAATATTCAATAGACTTCTTCTTGAAAAAGTAAATATATTCCACCATTCATCATTTTCATGAGCTATCATAGCGCGAATTACTCAACCAAACACAAAACAAAGTCTCATATCAAACCAATTTCGTAATCTATCCAATATGCCGTATCGAGGTCAAATATCAAAGGAAAAATTCATCTTCAAAAGACTGTAAACATTAACTCACAAGATCAAACTCCTAATCACTAGATCAGGACAAACAATAAGGATCTTTGTCTGCAAATCTATAACTCCTCCCTTGTAAATTCAAATATAGGGAAACGAAGTTCAGACGTATCCAAGTACGCTTTCGACCGCGATGAAAAACTCCAAATCACTAGATCAAACTACAAATCACAAGATCAAACTCCTAATCACTAGATCAGGCCAAACTCTCCGAACTTCAAGTCCGTTTGTACGTACTAACTCCATTTCTTCCATTGGCTCCGCAATCAAACAGATCTCCGTATAAAATCAACATATAAATTTTCTTTCTGAAAATAAATTTTACCTAATCCGAGAAAATATCTCTCCTCGTTCAACTCCAGTAGACCTTTCGGCAAAAGACACGCGTGATGAAGCAATGAAAAGATGGCGATGGCATTATATAGGCAAGGCTGGCCGAACCTGTTTGCTTAGAATTTACGAACCTAAGGCTCGAACTGACCACGTCATCGTTCTTATCGCATCAAGTTTTATCACGCGGCGCGCAGCAGTGGGCAAACTGCAATGTACGGTCGTGGCCGAGCATTTTGTCAACGATTTTGATGCTAAAGCATTCTCCTTTACGACTGCTCCAATTACATTATGTCACGTATTTCGTTTGCATAGAACCTGCCGCAGAGTAAAACTATCGCAGTTTCCAGTATATTTTTAATTTTTTTAAGTCAATAATATATCATTAAATAATTCAAATTATAAAAAGAGAAAGATTGGGAAAATACGGCACAAGAAGAACAACAATATAATATATAAACTAATTTTTTTATAGAAAAATATTAAATTAATTTATAAACTAAGACCATAGCGAACATGGTTTTTATAATCCGAGAATAATTCAATAATTAATTTGTTAATTAAATTAATTTAAAGTTATTTTTCGCTGATTGAACTTTACCTGAACAAAAATAAAGTTGTCGAATAAAACAAACAAAAGAGGGGGACCCAGCGTTAGCATTTAGCAATGAGGTAACGTAGCCGACAGACGTGATGATCAAACGAGGAATAATGAATCAGACGGTGAATAAATAGAGTTAGGAAGAGCTGGGCATCGGTGGGTGGGACCACATTAGGAGCGCCAATCCCCTGATCTGCGCGTCCTTCACGTGTCATGCTGGTGGGTCAGGTATAATGGCAATTATTGGAAGAGACACATCAACCCTCTCCATCATGTCATCCAAAACGACTACATCCCTAATCAATGATCTTTCCCTTTATCATTACTATTCTTTACCAAAATGGGGTCCATTTTTCAATAATTCATTATATTTAAATTATTTATTTATGTCACTTCACCGCCACCACAGCCCTCGCATGAAACTGATCTTTTTGCACACGGCCGGAGATTTTCCGGCTTAGACGGCGGCCTCAGAGCCCGACTTCGTACCACCCTTTAGTTGTGGGTTGGGCTGGCCGGGTTCACGGCCGACTCTTATAAGCAACTTAATGACACCCTCCAGTGAAGTTGCATAGAAAGAAAGGTAATAAATGTTCTGAATAAATATTATATTTGCAATTTAATAAATAAATAAAGAACATCTTTCATTTCTATGTGTAATATTTTATCAACCATGAAAGATAATTTCTAGAGAGAGAATGGAGTTTTCAAGATCACATTTGGTATCTAAGACAGGCAATTCACGGCGCATGCAATGTACAAATATACAATTACTTGTCAACTTGAGCATGCAAGTTTTTCACCATTTTCTGCCTCTCTTTCTTTCTCTCTCTCGTCTCTTTCTCTCTCTAGATAGGACTAGGAAGATCGTAGAAGACAAAAAAAAAAAGGTCACGAGATGGAAGATGACAGGAAATAGATTTTGCAGACAAATCAAGAATGAAAATGCGAGCTGGGGAGGTGAGGTTTAGACAACATTATCATCCCAACTCTTCACGTGTTTAACAACTGTACTCCTTAAACTCCCTTTTTCACCTCCATCGACATCTCTCTCTCTAGGAATCTGTTTCCTAGTTGAGCAGGAAATGGGTAGAAAGCAAAGATTTCTGATGATATTTACTGTCATGTTGATGCATTTCCTGCTTGTAGAAAACCATGTAAAATGCCACTGCACCATTGTTGCTCCTTCATATATCGATATTTCTATAGTTCTTCCACATTTATGAATCGCTGCCTACTCTAATTTGCCTGTTCATATCAGTAATTATATTGTTTAATCTTGTTTTGATAGGCTGCCACCATCTCTGAAGCTCCAACGCCACAGCCTCAAACCAGCAGCAACTATCACATGGTAAGATCATAAGAACTGATGGAAAATGACTTTTTCTGGTGTAGTTTTTTCGCACTTTATTGACAGATCCTGTTCTTCTGTGATGTTAATGGAAGCACGGCATAACGCAAGGCAGCCTTCAACCAGAAGGTGAGTTCATATGATTAAATTTGGAAAATCCTTGGTGATTTTAGAGAAAAATGAAGCAGAGGTTAGTCGTTGATCAAAATGTAGAGTGTGGGGGAAGATGCAGAGGGAGATGCTCGAAGACAGCGTTCAAGAAGCCATGCATGTTCTTCTGCAAAAAGTGTTGTGCAAAGTGCTTGTGTGTTCCTCCTGGTACGTTTGGTAATAAGCAGTCTTGTCCTTGCTATAACGACTGGAAGACCAAAAGAGGAGGTCCCAAATGCCCTTGACACTCTCTCTCTCTCTCTAAACTTCACTATTATTCTGTTTGTTGTGATGTTTGTAATCTCTAATTTTCGGTCAAAACTGTTATCTAACATGCACGAGGGTTAAACACATTTTAACCCTCAAACTTTGATGAAAGTTCCAAAAAAATCAAAGTACATAAAAAAATTTTAAACTATTAAAAATTTATAAAAAAAAATTTCCGATAGATGACCGATATTCTAGTTCTAAATTATACATAAAACGAGAGCTACCCCACCCCCCCTCCCCCCCACCCGGCGGACATGACCAGCGCATGCGTGAGGTGGTCTCCACCTTTCAAGATTAATTTTAAAAACAAATATCAAATTATATTCAATTTAATTGAAATTTTTACCACATGTTCCTCTCATAATGAGAAGATAATTTAAAAATTTTCGTGATTTTCTAACAGTTGTACGATTTATTATAATTTTATTTAATTATTTATAAAACAATTATAATAAATAAAATTTTAAATTATTTTCTCATGACGTGGACAACATGTGATAAAAATTTCAATTAAATTGAATATCGTTTAGTATTTATTTTTAAAATTAATCTTAGTTACTTCTTCACTTTATAAATTAATTTTATAAAAATACCAACGATATTCAATTTACTTGCAATTTTCTCACATGTTTTTCACATTACGAGAAGATAATATGAAAATTTTAATATTTTTTAACACTTGTACGATTTATTATAGTTGTTTTTTAAAATAATTAAAGAACAATAACAATAAATCGTACAAGTGTTATAAAATCACGAAACTTTTCAAATTATCGTCTTGTGAAGTGGGGAACATGTGATAAGAATTTCAATTAATTGAATATCGTTTTGTATTTATTATTAAAATTAATTTTGGAGGGTGGAGACCATTGCACGCACGTGCGTGCATGTGGGAAGGTGCTTTGAAAGGTAGAGACCCCCCGCTTTTCCAGTGCCTTTCACATAGAGAGCACCTAGAACGGTCCTCTGTTATAATGTGTAAAATTTAA
The DNA here is from genome assembly GCA_022433055.1 of Begonia peltatifolia. Lineage (NCBI taxonomy): Eukaryota > Viridiplantae > Streptophyta > Magnoliopsida > Cucurbitales > Begoniaceae > Begonia > Begonia peltatifolia. The sequence goes on along the minus strand of CM039520.1, from coordinate 20,643,510 downwards.
AACGAAAGATTATCGATTATTCGCCAAGAGTTTTTTTTTATAATTTAAGGTTTTTTTTTTTAGCATAAACATACTTTCAGGATTTTTTGAATTTTTGACCAAAATTTGAGCATTAAAATGCACCTAACTCTATGCATAAACCATTAAGTGCCAATGACCTGAAACAATATAAATTATCACATGCAATAATTAGATAAAAAAACATACTTTAATCAATATCTTTAATCGTTGTACATTTAAAATTTAGGTACATGTAACAAACTCTGACAGCGCGCTATGTTAAGGCAATAAGGGTCTGGTGAGGCATGTTCCATATCAGTGGGGTGCACAATCTTACATTGTTTGGCAGAGTGAAAAATGCATACTTTATAAGTGGAGTTTTACTTCCTATTTAGTACAATCCGTTTTGAGGTTGATACCAATAATAAATTTGTGTGGACTCTGACCCTATTGTACTGAAAGAACATCGTTAAACGTTATAAATGAATTGTAACAGTTTAGGGTTCAATTCAAAAGTTTAATTTCAAAATTAAAAATTTTTCCAAATCAACTAAGTTAATAAGCTAATCTCATATATTCTATCTAAAAAATCAAATAAAAACCAAAGAAAATTTGTATAATCCTAGCTTGAAAATCATTCATGAACAGAAGAAGTTCATATTTACAGCTCAATAAATTTGAGCTCAACTTTAATTTTCAGAAAAACAGTCGGATTTTTTTTTTGAAAGTCAAACGCTGAACATATGAATTTAGTTTGGAAATTGTACAGAAACATATGAAGACCAGATCCATCAGCTCAAAAAATCCGAGCTGATCGATTCACAGCTCGAGAAATCTGATTAACTTAGATTTCTCAAAGGAGTGGGGTTAGGAGTCTCTCTTATAAATAGAGAGGCTTGATTAATAAGGAAATCACAGCAGCTCTCCCTCCCTCCCGAGTTTTTCAAACAGAGAAGATTACTCACCTTGGTATTCGACGCGGCAAGCCTCTCCAACGTGACGAAATCCCTCTCGGTCGAGATTCGCTTCACGACAACGGGAAACTTCTTCCGACCAAGCAAACTCGCATTAGTAGCGTAAATATGGCGACCGATCAGCAGTTCTTTTGTTTCCTCACTCTTGGGTTTGTAATTTAACCGATCGATTGCCCAAATATGGCGACCGATCAGCTCTCCTTCGGGTTTTAACACCTCCCCCTTTGCAAACGATTCCTCTATTGAAACGTCAACCTGTTATATTTTAGTTTATCTGTACACTTACACTAAAATCGTCAAATGCTTTCAAAAACTTGAAAAAAAATTATAGAATCAAGTTATAAAAGAACACAAACAAATGTATAAAATACACACTTATCAGTTACCACAACACAGGACTATAATAAGGATTTGAAGAAGTGACTTTCCTCCACTGCATTTCCTAAAAAACTTTTAATGGTTTCTTTCTTTGTGGTTTTTCTTCTACATAAAAATGAAGTTATTTTCTTGTGTCAAGGCAGATTATAGATGACAAGGTAATGGAACTATGGAATTGTCTATTTGATTTTACTTCTTTAAAAATTAAATGCCTATTTGACATTTATATACAACTAGCTTCCTTTTAAGGAATAGTAACATGATATAAAAGATTGTAATTTAACACGAACAAAAACAAATGTCGTTTATTTTATTTATCTTTTATTTAGATTAATTTTACAACAACCAAAAAAAAAAAAAAATTGTTTGTTCGTGACATGCGATGGGTCAAAACAATTGTAAAAATATTGACTTTGACATATTTTTGTATTAGAGCCAAATATAAATAAACAATTAATATTAACAAAGACTACTAAGACAGCAGGACGTGAATGGCCATGGCCTTGAGAGAAGTTTCCATGAAATCGCAATGTAGAGCTGCAATGAATTAAATATATCCACTGGAAAGATAGAGTGTTTGACTTTGCTGCAAATGACATAGTTTAGGATTTAATAAAGTTGTAGGTTTGGTTGCATCAGATATTTTACTTGCTGAGGATCGATAACAGTTGGATTGGTAACACAATTGAGTTGACCATTGATGAAGAAGACAATTATATTCTTGCTTTAGACAAGATCAATGGATCTACACAAGCTGTGATAAACACTTTGTTTTCCGAATTCAGACTCAGGAAAAGAAGAATGGGAGCGCTTTCAGTGCTCTTTCTACTCCAAACAATCATGAAAAACGAGATGCAACCCTTGACATTTACTAGGCAAGAATTGGAGCAGGTGAGAACAGAATTGGAGAGACTCAGGACCATCTTACCTGATGTGGATGTGTTTCAAGAAGAGGACGAGCTGAAAGTATGGCTGCAGCAAGTTAGAGAGGTGATTCAAGATTGCGAAGATGTCTTTGATGAGCTTTTAATTCTTCATACACATGATCATGGAGAGGCTATCTTTCACAAAATTTCGTGTTGTATAAAGAACATGAAAGCTCGACATCGAGTCGGGTCAGATTTAAGAGAAATCAACTCGAGAATTGGAGTCATCGCAAAGGAACTCAAAAGACAAGAGGACAAACTAAGAAGAATTGAACAAGCTTCTAAATCCAAGCGTGCAGGAATTCATGGAGACTCTGAGAAATCAAATCTTGTGGGGATTGACAGGCCTAAAGAACAACTGATGCAGTGGCTCTTCAAGGGTAGCTGGGATCGTGAAGTAATTTCTTTGGTGGCCATGGGAGGCATGGGGAAAACCACGTTGGCAAAGCAAGTGTATGATGATCCACAAGTAAAGAAACATTTCAAAACCCATGCTTGGATCACAGTTTCTCAATCCTTCGACCAACAAGAACTCCTCATAGACATGGTTCAACAACTCTACCAAGCCAGCAGGAGGCGACCCCCAAAAGATTTGGAGAGCTTCAAAGCACAAAGACTGAAACAAATAATCATGGATTTGCTAAGCAGAGGAAGGTACTTGATTGTATTGGATGACATATGGCACCTGAATGAATGGAATGATCTCCAACATATGTTGACCAACAATAAAAAGGGCAGCCGAGTAATGCTCACCACACGAAAAAATGACATAGCTTCTACTGCAAGTGTGGATTACTTGGACAAAGTTTATAATTTGAAGCCTCTCCCACCAGAGGAATCATGGAAACTTTTCTGCAATGAAACGTTCCGCCCCGACAAAGAATGTCCTCCTTACTTGGAGGAAATCTGTAGATATATAATTAGAAGGTGCGAGGGGCTACCGCTAGCAATCGAGGCGATTGGTGGTGTTTTGGCTACTAAAAGAAGGGACATTATTGAGGAGTGGTACATGGTATGTCGTTGTCTTGGATCGGAGCTTAACGACCATGACAAGCTCAAGCATTTAAAGACAGTGCTCTCGCTTAGTTTTAATGATTTACCATATTATTTGAAATCTTGTTTCTTATACATTAGTATCTTTCCCGATGATCACTTGATCGAGCGTTCACAACTGATTCGATTGTGGATTGCAGAGGGCTTCATTATTCCAAAAGATGGCAAGACATCGGAAGATGTTGCAGATGACTACTTCAATGAACTTTTGAATAGAAACTTGATCCAACCAGTAAGAACAACTACTGGTGGAAGAGTGAAAAAGTGTCGCGTCCACGATCTATTGCGGGATATCATTGTCACAAAATCGAGAGATCAAAATGTTGCAATGGTTGCCAAAGACCAAAATCTACAATGGCCGAACAATATTCGCCGCTTATCCATACATAACTCGCTACAAAATGTAGAGCCAGACAGGTCCGTCTCTCGATTGAGATCCTTATTAATGTTTGGCATAAAAGAAAAGCCACGTATGAATGTGTTGTTTCCATACGGTCTTAGATTGCTCAAAGTGTTAGACCTTCAAAGTTCACCTTTGAAAAAGTTCCCTGTTGAGTTAAGGGAATTGTCTCTTCTAAAGTACTTGAGCTTAAGGAATACTCTGGTGAAGATCATTCCAAGCTTCATAGGTGATCTTAAGAATCTTCAGACTTTGGACCTCAAACATTCTTTTGTTTCCGAGCTACCTATTGAAATCTTAAATCTTCAACAACTTCGCCACATTCTCATATATCGTATCGAACAAGAGTCATATCTGGATTTTCACAATAAAATTGGGTTTAAGGTCCATGCAAAAATAGGACGTTTAACCTCTCTTCAAAAGCTCTGCTTCATAGAGGCAGCCAAAGATGATGGTGTGATTGTGGAGGAGCTAGGGAGGCTTACTCAACTGAGGTCATTAGGAATTCTAAAGTTGAAAAAAGAGGATGATAAAGCATTGTGTTCAAGCATCGAAAAGCTGGTCAATCTTCGAGCATTGTCAATCACTACCAATGATGAGAATGAGATAATTGATCTTCAACATCTCTCTTCCCCACCATGCCTGATTCAGAGGCTTTACTTGAAAGGAAGGATGCATACTTTACCTCGATGGATTCTTTCTCTTCATAGTCTTGTCAGGTTGCATCTAAAATGGAGTCACTTAAAGGATGATCCACTTGTTTTCCTTCAGCATCTCCCCAATCTAGTACATCTAGAGCTACTTCAGGCTTGCAAAGGGAATCTGTTGTGTTTTCAGTCAGGAGGTTTTAAGAAGCTTAAGCTTTTAACCATTGATGAATTTTACGAGCTTCAATGTTTAGAATTTGAAAAGGGAGCCATGCCCTGTGTTCAGAAACTAAACATCCAGAGGTGCAAACAACTATGGAGAGTGCCTTCGGGCATTGAGCATCTGACCACTCTAGAAGTGCTCGAGTTTTTGGAGATGCCTAAAGAGTTAATGAAGACCCTTTATCCAGATAAAAATGGCGATGACTATCTGAGAGTTGCATTCATCCCTGAAGTTATTTTCACCTTCTGGGAGGACGATGTCTGGAAGGTACAGTCCTTGGCTAGTCTGATAGACATAAACAACCATGATCAGCCCTCTGTCAAGATAGGTACTCAAAGAGATAGTCGTCTAAAGTAAGCATTCTCTCCTACTCGTTCTTAAAGCATACAAAAATATAATATCTATCTGATTAGGAAAATAATGTGTTACTCTGAGGACACAGACTAGATGTTGGGTGTTACTGTTACATGCCCAACAAACAAATGTACCTTGAATATTTTGTGTAATAAATGATTAATGTGTTTTGAATAGTTTTTGTGTTTACATTTTATAGTAAGATAGAATTATAAACATAATTTCTTTCATTAAGAATATATAGTTACATGGTGATATTAGAATGAATATGTTTTATTTTAAATGATTATATCAATTAATTTTATCATAATAAAATTCATATATGTATGGCACCTCGTTCCATTCTCTGTGTACTGTGCATCTGAGAACCTTGGTCCCACTTCAAAGTTTGTAACTGGTTGCGTTACTGGAGCTTCGTGATTGACAAACCAACTCAATCTGGTTTAACAGTTGATATTTCAATTCGATGTCTTGTGACGATTGCCTCTTTGATATTCTCGATTGTTGCGTCATATATTAAGCGGATGGAACATGAAATGCATATAGAAAAGTTCATTTCAAAACAGGTTGGTTAAGGTAGTTGTCTAGGCTTGCCAGCCCACTTGGGAATCTTCCTATTTTATTATACTCTTCCTGTCTGGCAGCATTGGCTTCAGACTCCGGGCTGATCCCTTAAATAGAAGGTTTTGACATCTTGCGATGTTTCTGCATTTAACATACTTTTATTAATTTATTTTTTTAACTTACTTAGCAAAGTTTTGTATCAAGTAAAATGCAACTTGTATATTGAGAATAAATTAAATTAATTAAAAATGTTAACATTAATACGATACAATTCATTATTGTAAATCTTTTGTTTGTTAGATAATGGAGAAAATAATTAATGCATAACTCATAAATATTACAAACTAATTATTCGATTAAAAATAAATTATAATTAATAATAAAAATATAATATAAGAGATTATCGATTATAAACCCTAATAGAGCTAGGTTTAAACTTAATTACTTGTGTTTAATAGTCTTTTTTCATATTAATTTTGTAACTTCTGTTTGGCGAGTAGGTGATAGAGAAAACAGATGCATACTAGAGGATTAAATCATAATAATAATATAGAGACGAAATAAAAGTTAATAATTAGCACAGTTGTCCTACAAGATATATTTTACACGCAGTTATAATCAATATAACAATTGATATGTAATAATATGCCTTTAAATAAATAAATAAATAAAATATTAAATAAACGAGGAAAATAATTAAATAGGCTAAAGAATATGCCTTTAATCAGTCGACATAAATATTAATATTTAAAAAAAATGTTTAGAATTTAAACTATACTTTTTATACAATGGTCACTACTTGTTTCGAAATCCTGTTCAAAAGACACAACATGACGTGAACCGCTCCTCCTAGTTCACAGTCCTACAAGGGAGGATCACACCAAGAAGATCACGCACAATCTAGGGTGGTGTGTGCTCACGTCCTTTCTAGAGAGAGAGCATCAATATATGTTTAGTCTAAAGATGTTAAACGAGCTGGCCAAGCCGAGCCTAACGAGTTGACTCCAAAAAAGTTCCAACTCGAGCCGGCTAGCAATGTACGAACCTAACGAGCTGAGCCAGCTCAACGAGCCTAACGAGATGAGCTTAACGAGCCGAACTTATATAAATAAAATTTTTTATATAAATATATTCTATATTTCATTAAACTTTTTATGGAGTTACACTCCCTTATTGTGTTTACGCTCGTTTTGATATATGTAGACGGCATGAATATAGTTTGTGCAAGATTTTGAGTTTAACTTTGTAAGCTCCACTTACACAACTAAAAAATTTTCTAAGAGATAAAGTATGAATTTATTCAAAATTTAAATAATAGACACTTCAACCAAGACTTCAGATTGTATAACCAAAATATAGCACAAAATATAGCGAAATAAGATAAGTTAAAATCACTCCCAAACTTAGATTGTCCTCAATGCATAAAATAAACTAAAAAGTAAGTGAAAAATAGCGTAACTCATGAAATGTCAGGCTGATCGTTGTGGAGGGTGATATGGCCTCAATAGGTGCTCTAGAAAAACAGGTAATGCTGGACCAGAATTGTCATAATAAGTATTTAATACTCTCACTTATCGTACAAAGAAGGCTGTCAGCTCTAGTGAATGGTTTTGCATATTCATCAACCAATGTTTGATGCGGCTCTGTTATTGTGATAACTGTGTTTGCTGATTAGAAATATTTTCCAGCCCTTGTCTTACATCGTGTTCAAAGCTGGTTTGTTGAACAACTAGATTGACAAACATTTGGCCTTGTTTGATGATGAGATTTTTCAACATCTGCCCCACATCGTTAGTTGAGAAAGAGCGAGGTGGCACGATAGATGATGAAGAGACGCCTTGATTGGGTGGCATAGGTTATTGATTTTCATATCACCGTTTTTAGCGAGCCTCGGTGCGGTCTTTTTGTCTGCGCTACGTTACATTGTGCACCTGTCATAGTACCATCTGTGATGTGCTAGATATGAGGCAAGAGTATTAGTTGAGAAGGAATCTCAGCATTAGCATCATGCTCAATGAATCTCAATCCATTGTTTCTAGAGATGTCATACGGCCACTTAGCTATTCTTGAAATATTTGAGAAGCCATAAACCTTTTGCTGGATCCAAGGCTCGTCAGTTGAGCTCATAAAGACATTCTTTGCAGCGCATAGGTGCGTGATGAGGATGAGGTGGATATGGCCAGTAGTGGTGGAACCTTTACGATATGTGCTGATATTATTGTGGATAATTTGCCCGACGTTTATGATTCGACCAGTGAGAATGCAATAAAGCAGCATCGCCCGCTGTTTGATGGCTCAGAATTCTGGGACGTCGGCATCAAGTTTCCTCTGATGAACTTGCATCAAGCTTGAGTGTAGCAGTTGAGACAACTTAATATCAAATGTAATGATTGAGCTGGGTTGACGACTGAGTAAACCCACTATGAACCCCGGTAGCCCATCTATTGTATGATCATCCCATAATCTGACCTCTCTTCCATCATGATGTGATAATCATCTTCCTTTACGTTATCTAAACCAAGCTTAGCATTAATGATCTCGGCTAAGAAGTGGATGATCTTGTTGCGAACTTGAATGGTACTATCTGAATTTGATACCTTAAGATTTGCATAGAATTCCTAAACGACACTTACGTTTGCATCACCACCTAATACAGCAAGAGTCTCTCATTGTCTTTGCTTAAACATGTCTAAAATATCTCCATCAGACTCATCGGGTTGAAATTGGATTTTGCATATAAGAGGTTTATTTTTTGTCATGAAATCCATGAAGTATTTCTTTGCCTCAGAGTTGAAGAATGAGTGATCTATTTGGCTTACTAGAGCTGAGCTTGAAGAAGCTTTCAAACGTTTTGGCCGCATCTTTTCAGCTTGTAAGCCGTAAGGCAGGCAATTGTTATTGTATACCAAACCAACCTCAAGTTTAGAATTCATCCATAAAAATCAAATAATGCAGCCTCAAACCAACCTCAAGTTTAGAATTCAGCCATAAAAATCAAATAATGCAGCCCTAATTCATTTTAGTAACCGCAAGACACACAATTGTTTTTGTATCCCAAACTAACCTCAAATTTAGAATTCAGCAAATAAAAATCAAATAATGCAGCCTTAATTCGACAAGAGGAAGCAAAAAAAAATTCATTTCAGTACCAAGTAAATTTCGAATAATATTTAATTACATTATCAAATTGTGGAAGAAATAGAACCTGTTTGGATGGCTGAGATTTATTGAGCTTCGAAGGAGGAGTCAGAGGTCGAAATTGTGGAGGTGTCGACTTTTGTCAGGAAAATTATCAATTTCTGTCGGCTGTGCAGCTAGCTTTAGTTGGGACTCGGGAGGCGCTGCAAAGATTGATTGGAGCTTTAGCGGTTTTCAGCGTTGAGTTTCGTTCTTGGGAGCTTCGGTTGAAGGGGCGATTACTCTGGAGGTCTTTAAATGACAGATTCTGAAGTAGCGGCCCGAGATAAAATCTGAAAATTTAATCCGCGACAGTCGATAATTCGCCCCACTTGGGCGATTAATCAGTTATCATTTTGTAAAATTTTATTATTTGACAGCTGATCAATCCCCCAAATGAGGTGAATTATTGGTTGTCATTCTCCCCTAATTTAGGAATTTAGAGGTAAATTTTATAGAAATGGTTGAATTGCAAAGTATACGATAAGTTTGATTGGGCAAAAAAAAAATGTCATAGAACAAATAAAAAATACCCATGCGATAGGTATGAATTGAATTTTTTCCAAACAAATATATAAAAAATATAACATTCATTATAGATTTGACATTTGCATCACTATAAATTAGACACATCCGAACTGGGTTGGCACATATCTAATCAATCAAGTGCAAAATGTCGAAAAAAATTATAAGTCAAAAAAATACTTCAAAATTTAAATTACAATGTTAATATTCAACATCCAAATTTTTAAAGTCGTTAAATATTTTGTCCTATCATTGTTAGTTTCTCGTAATGACGTCATTCCAATCCTTCATGCAAATGAGTGCCTCTACGAAATCAGGTGCAAGCCGTCATCAGTGTTCATCGTACACACATGTACCTGCACTAAAAGCAGAATCTGATGCTACGGTAGAGACCAGAAGTGTTAGTAGATCACGTGCCATTAGTGAAAGAATAAGATATGTGGTGAAAAATATTTTCCACCAATCTAAAATATCGAATTTTTCTTCGCGAGAAAATTAATATCGAGTGTCAAAATAAATATCTAGTTCATTTCACATAGAACTAGAGTAAACATCTGTATCTAATTGATTCTAAATATCACGAATACCAAATTGTGAACCTACAATATTCCCACCACCACTACTTAAACTAGCATATGAAGAAACATATAAACGACTAACAATTCCATTTGTTATTTGATCCGTAGAAAGTAAAGAAATAGTATGTAAATTATTAGAAATTTTATTAATCATGAGACATACTTCTCTTAATTTATATATAGGATCTATTATATATGTGTAACAAAAAATAGAATGAATGTCAAGCCAATATTTTTTAAATTTTGTTTCCATTTTATTAAGTATATCTCTAAATTCATCTATTTGTCGATATTGTGCAAAATTACCTGTTAAGTTCATAAAAATTGGGAGAATATGATGGAAGTGGGATAATAAATTTCCGAACATTCATTTGTAGCATCATAAAATGGTTTTAAAAAATCAAGAAATATATTAGTTATATCGCAACTAGATTTATCAAAATTAATACTTGGTGTTTTCTCGTTAATAAAAACACAAATAACTTGCCAATATGTCCTAGCATTTTTCAACATTAAATAAGTAGAATTCCACCTATTATCTACATCAGTTTTTAATTTTCGTGGTTTAAGTTGAACAGATTTACAAAAATTTCTATAGACTTGTTGTCTCGAATTAGATCAAATTATATAAGAAATTGTGGATTTAATTAATTCAATATGAGGCGAAATATATGTCATATCATCTTTAATAACTAAATTTAAAATATGGCAAACACATCTCATATAGAAAAAAGAATCGTGAATAGTATCTAATTGAAAATCATTTTTCAAATAAGCAATAGCAACATCGTTAGCATTAACATTATCAAGTGTTATGCTAAATATTCTATCTCGAATAGAATATTCTTACAATATCGTTACAATATATCTATAAATAGTAATACCAGTGTAAGGATATTTACAATTACGAAATCTAAAAATTCTTTTATTTAATTGCCAAGAGTCATCAATAAAATGATAAGTTACCACGACATAACCTATAGAATTACGTGCACTCTATAAATCAGAGGTAATACAAATAAACATTGAAGGAGCGTTTGAAAAAAATAAAATTAGTTCATTTTTCATATTATTAAATATTTTAATAATATCATTTCTAGTTGTAGTTCTAGGAACACGTTTAAAATTAGGAGTAACATACTATTTCATAAATTTTTCAAATTCATCACTATCAGTGAACGCTAAAGCAACTCACATTATGCTACAAGTTTTACTATTCCTTCTCTCATTTTATTTTGTGAATACAAAAAAGTGTCACTACCACTGGTATTTAATAATTTTTGTGTAAGGTCTCCAAGTTGCTCGTTTAAGTGACATTTTTTATAATGCCTATCGGGTGTGCTAGTTGAACTACCAGGAATATATGTATAATTTTTAATACAATAGTTGTATTGAGTTCTATATTCTGCTTTCCACTAATTTTATTTTTTTTATTATAAAATATTTTTATATTTCAGACGTTTTGTTTCTTTTTTTTAGGTGATGAAGTGGATGATTGTGCAGATGATTGTTCTATTGAAAATGCAGGATTTATTTCTCTAATTTCCTCAATATCATCATCAATATTATAATTACGTAGATATATAACTATTATAACTAAATTTCAAATAAGAAAATGATACCACAGAATCAATGTAGAAGAAAATCTTGTTGGTGGTGTGAAAATCAAAATCTACGCAAAAATTAATGTAAAAAAATTTAATTACTATAACTACAAATATAATTAAAAAGTATGTAAATATATATAAAAATAAATAAATTAAATTTTATCTTGTTGAAGCAAATTGAAGAATAGATTGAGAGCACTAAATGATTGAAAACAAATTGAAAAATAAATTCAAGAGATTGAAAGAAATTGGTGAAAAAAAATAGATAGGATGGAAGAGAATTTATAAGAGAAGGGGTGGGTGGGGTGGGGTGGGCAACGGTTACAAGACCGTTGCAGTGAATTGGCCTGCTGAGGGAAGCAGACTAGCAGAGCAACGGTAATAGCTGTTGCAGAATGCTGCCTGCACAACGAATAGGCGACCGATTGGCGCTCTCTCGGGCACCGATTTCCTGAAGCATCCATGTGGGGCAATTGATTGCCTAAATAGGCGACCGATCGGTGCCCAGCGTCCATCAAAGGCGATCGATTGCTGCAATAGGCGACTGATCGGCGCCCTTTCGGGCGCCAGCGTCCATGAGGGGCGATCGATCCCCGCAATAGACAACCGATCGGCGTCGATTTCCTAAAGCGCCCAGTTTGAGAATACTCGAGAGAAGTCAAATTCTCATGTGAAGTTCAAGTTGAGATCTGATTGTATATAAGAGCCGATAAGTTACAAAGGTTTATTCATCAGTTTCCGTTTCACGTCAGAGTGATATCGCCAAAGGTAGAACCAAATAGAAGATTAAAGTTCCGAGGTGATAGGGTGAAACTCAATGGGTTATTCGTTGACTGTGTTCGAGGGTAACAATTCTAGTGGGAAGCCTTTGTGGAAGATGAGGTTATTTTCTTAATTGATATTTTGGAGATATATTTCATATAATAAAATTTATGTCAAGATGGAGATTGTTATATTCAGTATAACATAAATTCTAATTGGGTCCAGTAGGTTAGGTCGACATCAAGAATCTTGTTTAAACTATGATTAAAATTCTTGTTTAATGTTATAAATATATATTTGAGTCGTATAACTCAATTGTATCTTGATTTTTAATTAGTGAATTTCTCTTCTGCTTATGAATTTTTTTCATCCAGGATTTTTCATATAAATTTTGGTGTCACTGTTCTTCCACGTTTATTTTTTTCTGATTATTATTAATCGATTCGTCAACAAGTTCTTAGATCTGAATTATGTTATTCTTTCAATATCACCAAAAACAATTTTTGGCCGAATATAATTCTTGATGATTTACTCCTAGCTTGTTTTTTTTTTTTTTTCCTTCACTTATTCCATCATTTCTATGATTTTTCGATTTTATTTTTGACGTGTGTATATTTTGCTACTCTCTTCTAACGTCTATTTAATGTCAACTTGTAATTATAAGTCATTCAGTTAAATATAGTAATATTCTCTTCTTTGCTCCACTCATCTTCTTGGTCTTGTTGCCTTCTAAGGTTTAACGACTCAAGTAAGATAGTTTTACCATATACACAAGGAAAGAATGGAGAGGAGAGGACTTCAATACTCACAGGGGTAGAGATTTTGCCAAATTTGTTATCAATACTACTTTAATTTGTTAAGCTGAATTCTATAAATCCAAAAATCACATTACAATTGCCAATCGAATTACTTGAGAAACGTACCTAAATCCAATAAATTGTTTTATTTGTGATTTTTAACATTTAGATTCTCGATTATTATTACGAGATGATACTTGAAAAATAAAATTTGAAGAATGATGAATTTTTCTTCGTCAATTGGGAAAAAAAAAACTAATATTTTTATGATTTTGGGTAAGTTATTTTAGTAATCTAAGTATTTAAGATTATTATCAATTTATTTTTCAGAGTTTCAATTGTCTTAGTAACGACGAGCATTCGCTAATTGAAGACTTTAAAATTCTCCCCCCAATTGAATCTTTCTTCTAACTCATATTTTGAAGCGACACTATATAATCTAAATTTTCCGGTATCTTATGATATAGAAAAAATTATATCGATATTTATAATATCAAAAAATTTTACCAAATTTGTTATTGACAATACTTTAATTCGTTAGACTTCACTTTATAAATCCAAAAATTCAATTTCTCGATTATTATTATAAAAATTCAAATTTGAGGGTCTATTAAACATTGTATTAGAGCCTTAGACAGTGAAGCTACATGAGGTGAGAAGATCTTCTATCTTCTACATTATCAACTGCACAAAATAGAAGTAAAAAAGTAGAGCTGCAGTGGATTAAATATATCCACTTGAAAGATGGAGACTTTGACTTTGCTGCAAATGACATAATTTAGGATTTAATAAAGTTATAGGTTTGGTTGCATCATATATTTTACTTGCTAAGGATCGATAACGCCTGGATTAGGCACATAATTGAGTTGACCATCGATGCTTCAATGGAAGTTTGTCAAGTATTTTCGCTGAGAAAGCATTTGAAGAAGACAATTATATTCTTGCTTTGGACAAGATCAATGGATGTACAAAATCTGTCATAAACATTGTCTTTTTCTACGAATTTCAGATTGAAGAAAAGAAGAATGGAAGAGAGCACAATGCTCTATCTGCTCGAAAGAATCATGGGCATCATTAAAAACGAGATTCTGGGATTTAGCAAGCAAGAATTTGAGCGAGTAAGAATAGAAATGGAGCGCCTTAGAGCCATCTTACATGACGCGGATAAGTTCGAAGAAGGGGAAGAGGGGCTCAAAGTATGGCTGCAGCAAGTTAGAGAGGCGATTCAAGATTGCGAAGATGTCTTTGATGAGCTTTTAATTCTTCAAACACATGATCATGGAGATGCTATGTGCCTCAAGATTCCTTGTTGTGTAAAGAACATGAAAGCTCGGTATCGACTGAGTTCAAGCTTAAGACAAATCAATATGAAAATTGGACTCATCACAAAGGAACTCAAAAGACAAGAGGAGAAACTAAGAAGAATTGAACAAGCTTCTAAATCCAAGCATGTAGGATGTCTTGGAGACGCTCTTCTCTTACAGAAATCTAATCTTGTGGGCATTGACAGGCCTAAAGAACAACTGATGCAGTGGCTGTTCAAGGGTAGCTGGGATCGTGAAGTAATTTCTTTGGTGGCCATGGGAGGCATGGGGAAAACCACGTTGGCAAAGCAAGTGTATGATGATCCACAAGTAAAGAAACATTTCAAAACCCATGCTTGGATCACAGTTTCTCAATCCTTCGACCAACAAGAACTCCTCATAGACATGATTCAACAACTCTACCAGGCCATCAGGTCCCCACACCCAAAAGATTTATACACCTTCAAAGCACAAAGACTGAAAGAAACAGTCAGGGATTTGCTAACTAGTAGAAGGTACTTGATTGTATTGGATGACATATGGCACTTGAATGAATGGAATGATGTGCAGCATATGTTGCCCAACAATAATAACAGCAGCCGAATAATGCTCACCACTCAAAAAAATGACATAGCTTCTTCTGCAAGTGTGGATCACTTGGACAAAGTTTACCATTTGAAGCCTCTCTCACCAAATGAGTCATGGGAACTTTTCTGTAAGAAAACATTCCGCCGCGATGAAGAATGCCTCCTTACTTGAAAGAAATCTGTGAATATATAATAAAAAGGTGCGAGGGGCTACCACTGGCGATTGTAGCAATTGGTAATGTTTTGGCTACAAAAAGGAGGGAGATTATAGAGGAGTGGCATATGATTTGTCATAGTCTTGGATCGGAGATTAACGCCCTAGATGAGTTCAATCATTTGAAGACAGTGCTCTCGCTTAGTTTTAATGATTTGCCATATTATTTGAAATCTTGTTTCTTATACATCACCATCTTTCCTGAGGATCACTTAATCGAGCGTGGACGATTGGTTCGATTGTGGATTGCAGAGGGCTTCGTCGCTGTAAAAAAAGGCAAGACACAAGAAGATGTTGCAGACGACTACTTCAATGAACTCTTGAATAGAAACTTGATCCAATCGGTAAGAACAACTGCTGAAGGAGAAGTGAAAAAGTGTCGTGTCCACAATCTCTTGCGGGAATTCATCATCGCAAAGTCAAGGGACCAAAATGTTGCAATACTTGCTAAAGACCAAAATGTGCAATGGTCAGACACGATTCTCCGCTTATCCCTGCATAACATGCAACAAAATGTTCAACCAAAAAGGTCTATCTCTCGACTGAGATCCCTATTCATGTTTGCCATAAAAGAAAAGCCACGTATGAATATGTTGTTTCCATATGGTTTTAGGTTGCTCAAAGTGTTTGACCTTCAAAGTTCACATATGAAAAAATTCCCTGTTGAAATAAGAGACTTGTCTCTTCTAAAGTACTTGAGCTTAAGGAACACTTGGGTGGAGACCATTCCAAGCTTCATAGGCCAGCTTAAGAATCTCGAGACTTTGGACCTCAAACATTCTTTTGTTTCCGAGCTACCTATTGAAATCTTAAACCTTCAACAACTTCGCCACATCCTCATATATCGTATCGAACAAGAGTCCTATCTGCATTTTCACAATAAAATAGGGTTTAAGACCCATGCAAATATAGGACGTTTAACATCACTTCAAAAGCTTTGCTTCATAGAGGCAAACAAAGATGGTGGTCCGATTATGGAGGAGCTAGGGAGGCTTACTCAATTGAGGAGATTAGGAATTCTAAAGTTGAAAAAAGAGGATGAAAACGCATTGTGTTCGAACATCAAAAAGTTGGTCAATCTTCGAGCATTGTCAATCACTGCCAATGATGAGAATGAGACGATTGATCTGCAACATCTCTCTTCCCCACCACTACTGATTCAGAGACTTTACTTGAAAGGAAGGATGGATGCATTACCTCCATGGATTCTCTCTCTTCATAGTCTTATCAGGTTGCATCTAAGATGGAGTCACTTAAATGACGATCCACTGGTTTACCTTAAGGATCTCCCCAACCTATTACATCTAGAGCTACTCCAGGCTTGCAACGGGAATACACTGCATTTTCCGTCAAAAGGTTTTAAGAAACTCAAGCTTTTAACCATTGATGAATTTGACGAGCTTCAATGTTTAGAGGTTGAAAAAGGAGCCATGCCTTGTCTTCATAAGCTAAACATCCAGAGGTGCAAACAGCTATGGAGAGTGCCATCAGGCATTAAGCATCTGACCACGCTGCAAGTGCTCGAGTTTTTGGACATGCCTAAAGAATTAATGATGACCCTTCATCCAGATGAAAATGATGATGACTATAAGAGAGTTGCATTCATCCATGAAGTTATTTTCACCTTCTGGGAGGATAATGTGTGGAAGGTACAGTCCTTGGCGAGTCTGAGAAACAGAAACAACCCTACCCAATGCTCTGTCAAGAAAGTTATTGAAAGTCAGGGTCGTCTAAAATAACTATGTTCTTAGATATTGAACTCATCTTAAGCATACTAATAATTGTGCAGATAATTTCTATCTTACAAGGAAAATTACGTGTTACTTTGAGTATAGAGACCAACTGTTGGATGTTATCTGCCCAACAAACAAATGTACATCCGATTATGATTGCAGTCTGTCCAATTCCCAGTTCTTCTTGTGATGGTCTGATAGTAGTCCCACAAGTTTCTGCTTCCCAGTAGAATGAGTTCTTTTTAGTCTTAGTTTTTCAAAACATGTCAACGTATGTTTAAGACTTCAATCACTCAAGAAATTTTAACTTCGGGTTTAAATTGCTTATGAATAAAAATTTGAATTTTGATAAAAAAAAAAAAAAAAAAAAAGTTTAGAATGTAAACTATAACTTTTGGATAACCGTGACTTCTTATTTCGAAATCCCGATCACAACGTGAATAAATATTTTGCATTTTTTCTCTCTATTACTATTTGTGATTTTAAGCATTTAGATTTATAAAAAAAAATAATATTAAAAAAAAAAGATAATTAACAAGATGGATCATCAAGTAAAGAAATAATTTCAATGAATAACTTGAACTTTTAATTTCGTCAGCTGACAATATAAAATTTTAAGAATTAACAATGAATTGTTACATTGTCCCTTAAATCCTTTGGCTCCATCTCGTGCCCTCTCTCTCCTGCTTCTTCTATGCAACTTCTCACTCTACAATCTCCAGCTGCTTCTTCGTCTCTGCAAGCTCTCTCTACTTTTTCGTCTTCTTCTTCAATTTGCATTAAAAAGCGATCAATTGTTCTTGCTGTCAATTCTGGTTAAAAAGCGATCAATTGTTCTTGCTGTCAATTCTGGTTAACTGTTTGTAGCCTAGAGGACTCATTTCTCTGCGTTTCTCTACACCTACAAGCGAAAAATAGAACTCTCTTCTTTCTCGGATTCTCTTCTCTCTTCCTAATTTCTCTTCCCCCGATTTTCATATCTCCAACTTTGTTACCTTATGTTTCACTACACCTGTTTCTTCAAACCAATTTTACTCGTCCGCTTAGTTGAAATTTTGTGGAGGATGTGGTGGGGCGATCCGAAGAACATGGATGAAGAAGAAGAAGGAATGGCAGAAGAGAGTGAAAGAGAGTTATATGAATTCTACTGTATATTTCATAGTGAGATAAAACGTTTACATGTATATGCTGGAAAATAATGATGAGCGTGGAAAAGAGTAAAACTCAAACTGAAACTAAACTAAGTGATAAATGTGTATTTTACACACTTAATTGTACTATTTTATATTTGATTTGCTAAGTTTTTTTCAAGTGTTTGAAAGAATTTGACATTTTTAGTGTAAGTGAGCAGATAAAAGGAAATAGAGCACATTGAAGTTTCAACAAAGAGAATTGAATGATCATGTTGCATCACAAGGTAAAACGAGACAAATTGAGAAGGCAAACCCAAAGTAGTGCTGATCGGTCGCCACATTTGAGCGATCGATCGGCTAAAACACCAAAATTTGACAGGAATATAGATGAAAACCAGAAGTTGTGTCTATCGATCGGCATCAATTGGCTAAAAAAATCAAAGTTTAAGAGAAACAAGCAAAAACAACATATATGTCGATCGATTGGCCAAAGCATTAAAAATTCTCATTTTCAGATAAGCAAACAGAGGAGTTGTCGATCGATTGCCAAATCTGAGCGATCAATCGGCTGAGTATTAAACATTAAAGATGTTTGAGCAGAAGGAGTTTCGATCGGTCAGCTACTGTGCATCGATCGATCGGCTGTCGCGAACTGAAAAAAGCCCAATTTTTGGATTTTAATCGAATTAATCTCAGCCGTTGATCAGAAGAACAAAAACGTATCTTCCCAGAATTAGGTTATAAGACAAGAGGAGGTCAATAGGCAGGGGACAACTGGAGAGTCGCCTAGGGCTAAAAAGACAGAGACAGGAACTGAGAGAGGACTTTGAGGAGAAGATTTCGAATCTACAAGCATAGTTTTCTTCTCTTTCTCTTTCTCTTCTGAAACTATGAATCTTGTTATTTCTTTTAATTTTCATTACTTTAGCATGAACTAATCTTTTTTTTAGAGTATGAATCTTGTTATTTCTTTTAATTTTCATTACTTTAGCATGAACTAATCTTTTTTTTAGAGTTAAGATGTAGTCGAATTCTGATTGTTTGGTATTTCTTTTAATTTACTTTATTGATATTCTATTTCAATTATGCGTTGAGTAAGTTATTATTGTTCTTATTGTTTGCGATTAACTGATCACCAAAAGCATGTTCGTAGGATTATTTTGAAACCAAGAGGTGAAAAACAATCGTGCACTGGATAATTTACCATGAAAAGAATGTTAGACTAGAGATAGCTAATGCGTTCATGTGGTATTTTAATTTCTTGTTCGTAAAGTATTCAATTAATTGTTCGTAAAGTATTCAATTAATTGTTAGAGTTAGAAATCGAGAGGTAATAATCTGTTAATTGAATAAGTTCGTCATTACTCCAGAGAGATTGATAAATATACTTATGAAATTGTCATCAACACAAAAGAATAGATTTCAATAAATTGAGTTAGAGTTACCAAGCACAATTAATTAAAGTGAAGTAAAAAACCCTCGATTTTTCTCTCATTAGAACCTACAACTTTATTTGATTTCAATTTACTTAATTAAATTTTGTTGTTTTCTTTTAATCAAAATTATCAAAACTTTATTGTTCATCTATAATTAGAATTAAAGTCGTTTAATAATTAGCGAAAATAGTCCTTGTGGGTTCGACTCACATTTATATACTTTATTACTTTTGCGACACGTGAACGTACGTTCGTAGTATTTTTCGCAACACTAAGCAATAAGTGAATAGTACAAGAACATTATTCTAACAGTACTCTAACATCCCCCCTCAAGATCAAGGTCGTAGGCCGAAGATCTTGGACGCAAACGTGGAGAACGTGGATGGAGGAAGAGGCTTCGTAAGAGCATCAGCGAGTTGGTTTTCTGAGGAAGTAAAATGAATAGATAACTCCTTTTTAAGAACCTTTTCCTGAACATAGTGAGGGTCGATCTCAACATGTTTGGATTTGGAATGGAGAACTAGATTGGAGGTAAGGTACGTGACACTCACGTTATCACACAAAATGAGGGGTACTTCAGTGGAACCAATTCCTAACTCCTTTAGCGAAGACTGTAGCCATAGAATTTCTGATGTGCCATTAGCTACACTTCGATATTCCTATTCTGTACTGGATCGAGATACGACTTTTTGTTTTGTGGAAAACTAGGATATAAGGTTAGTTTCCAAGAAAATGCAGAAACCACTGGTGCTTTTACAATCATTTGGGCAAGAAGCCCAATCGGCATCGATGTAGCATGTCAAATTATAGGAAGTAAATCGGGAGTAGGAGACACCTAACGTAGTCGTACCTTGAAGATATCGTACAATCCTCTTAACAGCTTGCCAATGAACATCTCAAGGGGCATGCATAAATTATGATACTTTGTTTATAGCGAAGGTGATGTCGAGTCGAGTAAGGCAACAGTATTGTAACCCACCAACAATACTTCGATAGAGAAAACCATTACTAAGAAGTGTTCCTGAGTGTTTGGATAATATTGGCGTAACAACCATAGGTGTGAGAACCGAGTTGCAGTGTACCATATTAACTCTGTGAAGTAATTCAGAAATATATTTGGATTGTGATAAGTTCATGCCAGAGAAAGTATGACTGCAACTCCAAGAAAAAAGAATAATGGTCCAAGATCACGAAATTTAAATTTATATGTTACATAAACAAGAAGTTCATTAATAATGGATATAGAGTTACCAGTGAGAATGATGTCGTCGACATACACTAGTATGACTGTAATGGAGGAGGGTGTGCGACAAATAAGAAGTGATGAAGTAAAGCGAGATACTAGAAAACCCCAATTCAGCAAGGCATTATACAACTTGGTGTACCAAGTTCGGGGAGACTGCTTGAGACCATAAAGAACATTGTGTAGCAAACATATTGCAAAAGGTTGAAAAAAGCTAATAAAGCTTGAGGGTTGCTACATGAAAACTTTTTATGTTATATCACTATATAAGAAGACATTACTTATGTCTAGTTATCTGATAATCCAACCAAAGGAGACAGCCAAGGAAAGAATAGTGCGAATTGATGTTGGTTAGATTAGCTATATTCTATGTGTTAGGTTTATTTATTGGACTAAAAACTCATTATGTGAATAATTTATATTTTTCAGATATCACGAACGTTCACTGTGATGAAAAAATATAAAGTAATATAAAGTTTGCAAAGAGACATAAGTGAATCATCAAGGTAGATGGTTTTTTTGTTTGAGTGGAATATTTGATTTTTATTTGTATAAATCTTTTGAAATGTTCCATGTAATGACCTACTTTTGTAGTAGTTACCGTATTAGTACTCTGATTTTCATGTAAATTTTTAATAAATAAAATGTATGTTAATTTTCTTCATACAATGATACATATTTTATATATTTTATGTTTTAAATATTTTTATTAAATAATAATACAAAAATAATTTTTACACGAGTATTGTAATCAGGTCCCGATGATGGAATCAGGTCCTGACAAGCACCCCCTAAAACTTTGGATGAAAATAGTCATTTGACATCTTTTATATTTTTTTATCACCACATATATTGTTAGTCGAGTTAATTATATCATTTATTTTTAAAAAAAATATATTACGTGACTATCACTAATTTAATAGTGCACTGTCAATTCATTTAGTACATACGAGTAATTTCTTAACTCTTCATTAATAGGTGTAAATTAATAGAATATCATGTCAAAATGTTTCACTCGTTAAATTCTTAAACACCTATCAATGTGAGTGAATTAATGATTTTCCAATCGTTAAAAATAAATAAATATATCTGAGATTTTTTATTAATTTTTAATGGACAGTTTAACAATGATTTTAAGAAGGTTTGAAAGGAAATGAATTCGGAACGCATTAATCTCCGATGGACAATTCTCAAACTTCATAATTGAATAAATAATTAAAAAAAAAATACAATTTATTCGTTCTTGAAAAATATCACAATCAAGAGTTTACAAGAATATTCTATTTAACAATAGTAGAGTACTCAAAAAAAAATGAAATTAATATTAAATGAAAGAAATATAGAAAAATCATAGAGTTAAATTCTGACTTTTCAACTAATTATGTTTATTTTAGATTTTCTTTTTTAAAATAGATTAGAAATAATTAAAATAAGGATTAAGTTATACTTTTAGTTAAAATTTAATCTAAGTTATTATTAGGTCATAGAAATTATAGATTAATTAAGATGTCAATTATTAAATTTTCAGTTAGCTACAAAAGCAAATTAATTCTCTAAGACCATAAAATAATTTTGTAAACAATTTCATCCTCGAAAGATGATAAACTAACAAATTAATATTTGGCAGCTCACTTGAATCTTTCAAGTGCGATTGGGTGTGATGGCTTTTTGTTCTAGACAAAAAATACACCAAACGATATTAAATTTTCGTTAAATTCTCTAAGTTGAATACATTTGAGATGTAGAAAACCGACATATATAAATGTGTTGATACAACGAAGGAAATATAGGAAAACTATAGTGTTGAAGTCTGACTTTTCAAGTAACTATGTTTATTTTAGATTTTTTCTGAATTATAGAAATTTAAGATAAAATACAAATAATTAAAAGTGTAATATTCAAAATTACTTTCAAAGTATGTATGAGGTGTTTAACAAAAAAGACCGTAACATAATTTTGTAAATAATTTCACCCTCGAATAATGAAAAACCCACAAATTAATCGTTGGCGACTCCTCGTTCTCAGATATTGGCCCCCAGATGTTCGAGAACGGGGAGCCGATTTCACTTGAATCTTTCAAGTGAGATTGGATATGGTGGCTTTCTGTTCTGGACAAAAAACACACCAAATGATATTAGATTTGCATTAAATTTTTAATACATGTCATTAGAAAGGAAGATGTTTATGGATGCTTAAAGAGTTATTTCAATTTATTTATCATAATTTTGCCTCTTCGTTCTATTTCTATCACATTTCAAAAAATTTATATTCAAAAATTGTCGTACAAATACTTTATAAATCTAAGCTTCAAAAAATCATATTACTTGATTATACTCATTGGCCAATAATAGAAAATTTGCCTCTCGATGATCACTCACCACATTAGCAAATTGGTAATTATGATCATGTGAAAACCCAAATTAGATACGACGAAAAAAAGATATTTAATAATAAATAATGTTACATTTATTTTATTATTTTATATTTTTAAAATATTCAATAATATATTAAATAATAATTTATATAATTCATTTAATGAATTATAAATAATTAGTTATCTAGAAAGTTGATAAATACAACAAAATTTTATTTTTAATATTATATAATGACAATTATAAATAATATTATATAATAACACGTGTTAAATATAAAGCTTTGTAGGAAAAATAGTATTCACATGTGCATGAAATTCACCATTTTCCAGGGCATATTCTCTGCATATTCGATTATATAAAAAAAGTCTTCCAACTTTTGTTGACTTGAAAGTTAAATGAAATTGGGTTCAGAGGATGAACCAATAAATCTATTTATTTTAGTAATTTATTCTATCAATCACTTTTCTTAGTACCAACTTCAATATCGAATTGTTATTTTCATCTATGTTACTAAAATATTTTAATTATTCTTTATTTTATATCATATTTTTAACATATAGTTTCATTTAAAGTTACTCTTACTCTAAATATATATAAATATTTAATAATTACAAAGTATTATTTTAATTTAATCCCACTTTTATGTTTTTTATATTTTTAGAAAGAATAAGATTATGTTTATTTTTTTATTATATTTATTTAAAATAATCACTCATATGTCAAATAATAATTTATATTATTGATATAATAAATTTATTATAGTAAGTGTTTTTAATGATATTAACAGGGTAATTAATATATAAAATAATAAACTCAGTATACAGGTGTAGAAATTAATTTCAAAGTGACATGGTTTAAACTTGGCCATTAACTTGTCAAAAAAATTAGAAAACTAAGAACTGAAATTACATTAACCCATGCATGTTATTACAAATATATTGAGTAAATTGCATGAATTTAAGACAGAAAACTTGAACTAATTCTTCAGCTGCGTGAAGACTCTGTTTCTTCATTGGGGCTGATCCAACGCAGAAAAGAAAATGGACTTTCAAGAGGAAGAAAGTGGACTTTCAAGAGGAACAGAAGCGGAAGCTTTTGAAGAATAAGAAGAAGAAGGGTTGTTGGCTTTCATGGCTTCACTGTAAACTGAAACGTTGGAGTCTGCAAGGGTTTCGATGGATTTGGTTTTCATGGAAACCAGTGATTTCGTCTTAGCTTCGGAGGAAGAAGGAGGTGGTCGAGGGTAAAGGAAGTCAGTTGGGAAAAACTTGTATTGCAGACCAGCCATGGAAGAAGCTCTCTCTCTCTCTCTCTCTCTCTCTAAAATGAAGAGGTTATTATTGCTATTTATAAAGAATTAGAATGGTTGGTTTTGCGTCATACCTTAACGTCGTCAAAAGGATCCTTGGAATCTTCTAAATTGGTTCTGAATTTATTTCCTCTCTTTTTTTTTTTTTTTAATTCAAAATTGGGCATTCTTCATTTTTTTCATTTGTCAAATCTAAAATAGTATAGTTTTTTGAAATTCAATTATTTAAAAAAAAAAAAAAAAAAAGTAATATCTTGTTAGTGTCTGGACGTAATTAGAACTTGACATGCAAGGAGAGATGCAATTGGTACGTTGAGTTTTTTTTATTTCTCCTTGACTTTCAAATAAGTTAGTACACTTCTTTTTTTATTGTTTCAGTTTCACCTCACTACCCATGCTTTGTAAAAATATAATAAATAATTTTCTTTTCTTTTGTTTGATTTTTCGTAGCTATCCCGTTATGCTTCGCCCTACTCCCTCCCGCACCATCGAGCCCAAGATCACGACCCCTCTAGGGTCGAGCTAAATTGAACCGACTTGGTCTAGGGTCTACCCTGTTGGGCCGAGCTAGGATCATCGAGGGTGTGTCTTATATTGGATTGGGTTAGGGTCAATTGAGTTAGGCTAGGTTAATTGGGTTAGGCTGCCATTTTGAGTTGTAAGTAAACTTGGCAAGGTTAGGCTAGGTTGGGTCAACAGGACTATTTTGGGCTTAAGAGCAGGTTTGGTTGCCCTGGGGTCAACTGGACTCACAGGATGGGCAACTGTGAAGTAGATGCGAAGCTGAGACCAATGGGTCGCTTCAACTGGGGCTGGTCGGCCTAGGACCTGGATTGGGTGGGCTGTGCGAGGGTAAATGAGTTGGGTTGGGTTGGGTTGGGGTAACGGAAGCGAGTTGAGTTGGGATGTAAAATACTTGGCCTGGGTCCTGGTATTGGCTGAACTATCCGCCTACTGAATGGGGCCTATACTGCTAGGTTTAGTCACTGGTGTTTGGCTGGGTCAACTAGTAAGAGTCGGGTCATATTGGCCACCTAGGATAGGGATCAACTGAAGATGGGCCTTGCAGGGCTAGGGTCAATGGAGTTAGGTCCTCCACTGGGTTGGGTCCTGAAATCAAAATTAAGTTGGACTAACTAGGTTGGGTCAACTATGCTAGGTCATTGACTGTGTAGCCTAGGGTAAACTAGTGATGTGATGGGTAAAGTAGGTTGGGGTGAGTCCAATAAGTCGCTTGGGCTTGCTAGGGTTAACAAAAGCGGGTTGGCTGGTTCAACTAGCCTACAATAAGCTAGGCTTGCTCAACTGAGGTTGGGTTATGCTATGCTAGTGTGTTGGTTCAACTGGCCTGGGTTAATTGGGTTCGACTTGGTGTAAAGCGGGTTGGGCTGTGTAACTTGGTTGTGCATGGTAGGCATTACTAGGTGTAGCTTTTGTTAACCCATGCCCAGCCAACGGAGGAGTTGATCCTGCCTAGCTAGCCCATCTGAGTTTGACCTCAGCATAGAATAGTCTAATTAACCCAGCCTAGCTCGCTTTCGTTAACCCCAACTCAGCATAACGTTGTTGCTCTAGCACAGTTTGCCCATTAGACACAATGCAGCCCAGTCTAGCACCTAGCCCACTTGAACCCATCTGAATTGATCCCAGCCCAGCAAGGTAAACAAAGCCCAAAACACGCTTGTTATCCCCAACCTAGTCCAAGAGTCCCATTGGACTCGACCCAGTCCAGTTGACCAAGCCCAGCCTAACCCGCTTCTGTTAACCCCTACCCAACCCATCCCATTGACTTAGCTCAGCTCATTTACTGTAGCCCACCCTCTTAAGACCTAGTCAAGCTGACCCAGAACGTCCCAGGCGGGCCATTGGAGCCGGCACAACCTAATTAGGTAGTTGATGCAAGCCCAGGCGGCCCAAAGGACCATCAAAGTCCAGTTGATCCATCCTCAGTTCATCTACAGAACCCAGCCCAACCCAACCTGTTCCTGTAAGCCCACTTAACCCTAGCCCAACCCATCACAACTAACACATTTCAACTTGACCCAATTGACACAGTCTAACCCAGATGACCCATTAGAGCTAGCTTAGTTTGGTCTCTAACTCAAACTTACAGCCTAGCCTAGTTGAACCAGACCAGCGAGCTTAACCCAGGACTCGGTCTAATTTAATCTACCCATGCCTAACATAGCCAATTAGACCCCCTCCAACCCTCTTAACACCACCCCATCCTATCAATTTAGTTAATCTCATCCCAAGCCAACCCTCTCCTGTAAGCCCTGTTAATCCTAGCACAGGCTAGTAGACGCAAGCCAATCCAATCCAATTCAGCCCGTCCAATCCAGATGAAACCTGCCTAGTTGACCTAGCCCAGCACAATATAAAAACCATCCCAATTGTATAAGCCATCCTAACCTTGAAGCCCACCGCAGTTATTTAAGCCCACGTAAGCCGAACACAGTCGAGTTGACCTGACTCAGTTTACTCTAGCTCGAGCTGGCATGCCGAGGCACAATTTCACTTCGACCTAGCCCAGTCCAAAACAAAACGCATATCAAAGTGTAGTCTGTATTTCGAAATGGGGTCTCTCCATTCTACGACTAAGTCAATATTTATTGTTTATTATGTTGAGAACAATTATATAATAGTAATGTGAAAAAAATAATAATGATTTATGTTAGCATATGTTATTATTATAACTAGTAGTCTTTAAGGGTAGTTTAGTCTTTTTATCATTCTTTTTGTTTACCCTAGCTATACAAACTTTTTTATGTGTACTTTTTTTCTAATTATGTCAATATTAACATGCTAATTTTGTCTTGGTATCAGAGCACGATGATTGGGGCTTTCACGGACTGGGGTTTTGCTGAACAGTCGTGGACTGTAACATTAATAAAGGCTGATGGGTGGGCTTTTAAAAAATGTCGAGTCATGAACAGTGATGAACAGTGTTATGAATAGTAGTGTGTTTCTTTGCTTGGATTTGGATATTTGTTCGTACAATTGGTATTTTTCAAATTTTCCCATTTGGTTTGTTGTTGCGGGTTTGAATTTCTTTTATTGGATTTGATTGTTTTGGTTGCATTAATTATGGATTATGTTGCTTTTCTATGTTTCCTCATCATGACTTGTTGTAAGGATGATTCTCTTTAGTCGATTATTGTCCAATTGGATAGTGAAAATTACTCGTACTGGAGTTACGTTATGAAGAATTTCTTGCGTGAAAAATCTATGTGAGATTATTTCACAAGTGTGCTAGTTATACCTACATACAACAAGACCACTGACTATGCGACCTTACTGAAAGTTTGGGAGTCTTGCAATTAAAAGATTATTACGTGGATTAACAACTCTGTTACGCACTCCATTGGTGTTCAATTGGCAAGGTATGAGATCATTTGGCTAGGTTATACACAGTCTAACTTTCTAAAGAGTATCAATTAAAGACAAACATTCAGACTCTTCAACAGAAAGATATAAGTATTCAAGATTTTTATTCTGCCATGTCAACATTGTGGGACTGGTTGGCATTAATATAACCACCAGAATTGCGCGTATTCCTAGCTCACATCGCTAGGAGAGAATCACAGCGTCTATTACAGTTCATGATGGCCCTTCGTTATGATTTTGAGGGATTGATCCTACATCGCACTCTTTTTCCATCTGTTGATTCGGTGGTCCATGAATTATTAACTGAGGAGATTCGTCTTAAGTCTCAGGTCGATAAGGGGACTATCCCACCTACTACTTCATCTATCTTTGCAGTACCACAAAAACCTATGGCTGGTAACCACAATAGGTCGACATCTAAGGTTTCTCATGATGAGTGTGCCTTATGTAAGCAAAAAGGTCATTGGAATGCTCAATGTTTGTTATTGCTGAATAAGGGTAAATCACAACAACAACAACAACAACGACGACGACAACAACCGCAATAACATTCGTCGCCGCAACAACAATTGCCTTTCTCGCCACAGTTTACTTCATGGACATATCGACCACCTCCGTCCAATAATACAGTGGTTGTCTCGTCTTTGTATCCATCCATGTTTGAGCAATTTCAACAGTTCCTTATCTCACAACCTCATGTTATGTTAGCTACCTCGCATAAAGGTTTGTCCTCGTATGACTCCTAAGCTATAACCTCTTTGTTATGGCTCTTGGATTCAAGTGCCTCTGATAATATGTTTCATAATTTGTCTTCTTTTATTTTCTTGTCTCCTAATTCTTATGTATCAATTATGACTGCTGATGACATTCCTATGCCATTAGTAGGTGTTGGTTCCATTGTTAATTCTCTTGTGTCTCTTTCTGATGTGTATTATATTCATAATCTTACTCTTAATCTTATCTCTCTTAGTCAATTATATGAGTCTAGATACTTAGTTTCATTTTCTTCATGCACTTGTTCTGTATAAGACCCGCACTGTCAGAAGGTGATTGAGACAGGTTATAGGTAGGGGGACTCTATGTTTCAGATCAACTCAAAGTATCAGATGTTGCAGCTTCTAGTGTGTATTTGTCTTTTTTTAGTTTGAGTCGTTTGTCTTCTGTTTTTTATTTATGGCATTCTCGTTTAAATCATGTTTCAACACCTCGTTTACAATTTTTAGTATTTCAGGAGTATTAGGACATCTGGACAATCATGACATTTCTGTTTGTTGTGGTTGTAAACTGACCAAATTTTCAGCCTTATTCTTTTATAAGAGTATTTCCTTTTCTTTTACTCCATTTGATTTTATGCATTCTGATGTTTAGGGACTTTCTCCTGTTCTCACAAAAAGGGTTCGCGATATTATGTTTCGTTTGTCGATGATTGCATTCGTTATACTTGGATTTATCTTATGAAACATATGTCTGATTATCTTATCATTTTCACCAACTTTAGGGCTCTTGTAAAAATACAACATTTAGCTGTCATCAAGTGTTTTCGTTGTGAATTGGGGGTGAATACACTTCTAATGATTTTTTCCATTTAATTGCTTCTGATGGTAATATACATCAAACCCCATGTACTAACTAACACTCCTAAACAAAATAAAGTTATTGAAAGGAAACATCAGCATCTTATTGAAGCAATCCACTCGTTCTTATTGTCAACCAATGTTTCTAGTGAATTTTGGGGGGAAGCGATTCTTACCACTTCTCATGTGATTAATAGAATTTCAACATTTCATAATTCGAGTTTGTCTCCCTTTGAAAAGTTGTATAGTCATGCGCCTGATTATTCCTACTTGCGAATCTTTGGTTGTACTTGTTTTGTCTTTCGCCACACGTTGAGTGTAATAAATTGTCATCTCGATATTATGTACGTATGTCGTCATGTCGTGTTTTTAGAGCATATTTCCTTCTTCTCTACTCCTGCTAGTTCACATCATATGAGTCAGTCTGATCTCATTCACATTGATCCTTTTGATATTGTCACTGAGGAAGCTCCATCCATAGTTTCAGCTGCTCCTACTGATATATTGACAAAGTCTGATATTTTAGTTCCAGAGACATCTACCTCTCATTCTCCTATGACCACACAATTAACTCTTGAGATTGCGGATGTTCCTTCACTCCGTCAGTCCACTCGACCTCGTAAGTCAACTAACAAATTGATTTTTCTTACTCTTCCTATTCTAGTTCTTTTGCTTCATTTGTTGCTTATGTTCATCATCTTTCTGAGCCTTTATTATATAGAGAGGCTGTTTATGACCCACTTTGGCAGAATGCTATGGCTGAAAAACTTACTGTTATTCATTAAACTCATACATGGGATTTGGTACTATTGGTTTTCGTTGGGTTTACAAGATTAAAACTAAGTTTGATAGATCTATTGAATGATACAAGATCCAACTTGTTGCTAAGGGCTACTCAGTTTGACATAGATTATGAAGAAACTTTTACCTCTATTACAAAGATGACAACCGTTTGCACTATAATTACAGTTGCCTCTGTTCGTCGATGGAGAATATCTCAAATTGATGTTAAGAATGTCTTCTTGAATGGTGATCTTTATGAGAAAGTCTATATGATGCCCCCTCCTGGTGTCGTCCATAAGTCCGGTGAAGTTTGTCGGCTTCGTAAGGCTCTCTATGGTCTAAAACAAGCACCTCGTGCATGGTTTGAGAAGTTCTCTACAGTGATCACTTCATTATTTGTTAGGCATACGAGTGCAGGTCATATTTTGTTATCCTTGTATGCTGATGACATGATTAGTACTGGCGATGATTGTGATGAGATTGAATCTATAAAGTCTGAATTGGTCAATTTTTTTGCTATGAAAGACTTGGATTTGCTACGTTATTTTTTGGGCATTGAGATCGCTTATTCTCAAAAACGTTATCTCTTATCTCAGTCAAAGTACATAGCTGATCTGTTTGAGCGTGCACGTCTCACTGACAACATGATTGTTGATACTTCTTTTGAGACTAATACTCGATACTCTCTGTCGGATGGTCTTCCTTTGTTAGATCCCGGCTTATATCGTACTGTTGTTGGCAGCTGGGTTTATCTTACTGTGCCAAGTCTAGATATTGTGAATTTTGTTTATGTAATTAGTCAGTTTGTTACTGCTTCTACTACTGTTAATTAGACTACTGTTATTCGTATTCTCAGGTGCCTTCGAGGCACTCAGTTTTAGAGTCTCTTGTTCCATTTTATGTCATCTCTTAAGTTAAGTGCATACTCTGATGCTAATTGGGCTGGTAATCTTATTGGTCACAAATCCACCACCGGATTCTGTATCTTCCTGAGCGATTCACTTATTTCGTGAAAGAGTATGAAACAAAAATGTTATTTCTTGGCCTTCTATAGAAGCTGAGTATTGTGCCATGACCTCGACCCCCTGTGAGATTGTTTGGTTACGTTGGTTGCTTGCGGATATGAGTGTTTATTTTCATCGTCCTCTCTGTTACATTGTGACAATTAGAGTCTTATTCAAATTGTACGTAATTCATGAGCAAACCAAGTATATTGAGATTGATTGTCATATCACCTGACATCATCTTTAGCTTGGCACCATCACCTCACCTTGCCTTTTTTCCCTTCTTCTTTGCAGATTGCTAATTTGTTTACCAAGACACATTCTGCCTCGCGATTTTATTTTTTGTCTGACAAACTTTCAATGCATATAGTTGTCGCATGGTGAATTTGTGGGAGGATGTTAGCATATGTTATTACTATAATTAGTAATCCTTAAGGGTAGTGTAGTCTTTTTATTATTTTATTTGTTTACTTTATCTATATAAACTTCTTTATGTATACTTTTTTCTAAGTATGTCAATATTAACATCCCAATTTTCTCAATTTCCCCTATATATATTAAACATACAACCAGAGTTGTTTAATGGGTAGGCTAGCAAGCCAGCTCGCCTACTCGATCTGCTACAGTAGCGGGCCGAGCTCGGCTCGACTCGGCTTGTTACTATAGTGAGCCGAGTCTGGCCTGATCCTAAGAGGTCGGTCAAGCAGTGCCCAGCCCCTGGGCTCACGAGCCCGCCAGGGATCGAGCCAAACTAGCTGGCCCGACAACCCCGCTGGTTGGCTAGGCGAGCCAAGCTCATGTGCCCCCCCTCTCCCTGGGTCGAACATCGTCCACCATCATCACAGCGCCAAAACCCTAGCAATTTCACCAGCGATTTCTGTCCTTTTTAGCAACTCTTTCCTCCAATGTTTACCTAGAAAACATTCTAAATAGTATTTCCAACTTAAACATAAAAAAATTCCAAGTTCAATGGAATTTTTAGGCGAAAAACTAAAACGTTCCAAAACAGAAAACCCTAATGTTCGGAGGAGAAATTAGAAAGAAAAATCGACCTATTGCAAAAACTTTCTTCACGAGAGTTCTTGACAATAGCAAGATAAACATTTTTGAGACCAAAATCAATGAGATTGATTTTCCGATCGATCGCCGACCTTTCTCATTCTCTCTTTTGTTCACTCTTTCTCTCTCCTTCGTTCTCGATTCTCCTCTCCCCTTTCTGAATTCCGAGGAGTGGGGACTGAGTGATGACTCAACAGTCAGCATGTGTCCTCCACCCCATTCTAGTTTGTTGTGCATTGTACAAATTGCAAATGCAAGTTGCAAGCATCAAGCATGTAGCAACAGCCAAAATATTGATCATTGCTACTTGCAGCAAGCAAGCTGCAAGTACAAGTGTGCAATGGTCAAAATATTGATCGTTGCAACAGGCAATGGTCACAACGGTCGATATTTTGACCATTGCAAGCTTGTAGCACTTGATCTCCTCCTTTATACATACATCTCATTTCTCATTCATTTTTTTCATCAACTCTCTCTTACTTCGGCTTGCGAATTTTAGTGCTCATTGTTCAATTGATATATTTTGTTTTTCTTTTCAATTTTCACATCTTTTCCATTCATTCAACAATGTATGTTTTGCATTTTATTTATTTAATAAATTTATAAATTGTTGATAATATTAGTTTTATAATTTAACATTTTTGTGAATTTTATATAAGTTTCGCATACGTGGAGGTGATCACAAACTCACACCACCGACCAACTACTGTTGACAATTGGATTTTTGGTATCATTTTCTTATTTGAAATTTACTTTAAAAATTTATTTTTAATAGTTATGGATCCACGTAATTATAATATTGATGATGATATTAAAAAAATTAGGAAAATAAATCCTGCATTTTCAATAGAGCAATCATCTACACAAGCATCCACTTCATTACCTCAAAAAAAAGGAACAAAACGTCTTAAGTTTGAAAATATTTTGTAATGAAATAAATTAAAATTAGTGAAAAAGTAGAATGTAGAGCTCAATACAACTACTATATTAAAGATTATCCATATATTTTTGGTAGTTCAACTAGCACACTCGGTAGGTATTATCAAAAATGTCACTTAAACGAGCAAGTTGGAGACCCTATACAAAGATTATTGAATGTTAGTGATAATGACACATTTTTGTATTCACAAAATAAAATGAGAGAAGAAATAACAAAACTTATAGCACAATGTAAGTTGTTTTTAGCGTTCACCAATAGTGATAAATTTGAAAAATTTATTAAAGAGTATGTTACTCTTTATTTTAAACGTGTTTTTAGAAGTACAACTACAAATGATATTACTAAAATGTTTAATAATATGATAAATGAACTAATTTCATTTTTTTCAAGCGCATCTTCAATGCATATTTGTATCACCTTTGATTTATAGAGTGCACATAATTATATCAACTATATCGTTGTAATTTCTTATTTTATTGATGACTCTTGACAATTATATAAAAGAATTTTAGGATTTTGTAATTGTGAATATTCTCACACTGGTATTATTTTTTACAGATATATTATAACAATATTGCAATAATATTCTATTTGACATAAAATATTTAGCATACACTTGATAATGTTAGTGCTAACGATGTTGGTATTTCTCATTTTAAAAATTATTTTATATTAAATACTACTCACGATTCTCTTTTCCATATGAGGTGTGTTTTTCTATTTTATAAATTTAGTTGTTAAAGATGGTATGACATATATTTCGCCTCATATTGAATTAATTAGATCCACAATTTCTTATATAATTGGATCTAATTCGAGCCAACAAGAATATAAAGATGTTTGTAAAACTCCCTAAGTTAAACCACAAAAATTAAAACCGATGTATATAATAGGTAGAATTCTACTTATTTAATGTTGAAAAATACTATGCTACATTGACAAGTTATTTGTGTTTTTATTAATGAGATAACACCAAGTATTAAGCTTGATAAATTTATTGCGATGTAATTAATATATTTCTTGATTTTTTAAAATCATTTTATGATGTTACAAATGAATGTTTGAGAATTTATTATTCTATTTCTCATCTTAGTCTCCCAATTTTTATAAACTTATTGGGTAATTTTGCATAATTTCGACAAATAGATGAATTTATAGATATACTTAATAAAATAAAATTAAAAATTAAAAAATATTGGTTTGACATTCCTCCTATTTTTTGTTATGCATGTATAATAGATTCTAAATATAAATTAAAAAAAGTATGTCTCATGATTAATAAAATTTTTAATAATTTACATACTACTTCTTTACTTTCTACGGATTAAATAACAAATGGAATTGTTAGTTTATATTGTTCTTATGAATCTAAGTATGTTAATGTTAGTCGTTCACGTGTTTCTTCACACGCTAATTCAAGTAGTGGTGGTGAAAATATTGTATATTCACAATTTGGTATTCATGATATTTGGAATCAATTAAATATGGATGTTTACTCTAGTTCTATGCAAAATGAACTTTATATTTATTTTAACACTCGATATCAATTTGCTCGTGAAGAAAACTTTGATATTTTAGATTGGTGGAAAACCTTTTCCACCACATATCTTATTATTTCTATAATAGCACGTGATCTACTAACACATCCGGTATCTACCAGAGTATCGGAGTCTGATTTTGTGGAGGCACTTATTTACATGAAGGATTGGAATGACGTCATTACGAGAAACCAACAATAAGAGTACGAAATACTTGAAGACTTTAAAAACTTGAATCTTGAATATTAGCATTGTAATTAAATTTTAAAGTATTTTTTCAACTTGTAATTTTTTTTGACTTTTTGCACATGATTGACAATTAGATAGGTGCCAATCAAGTTGAAATGTGACTAATTTGTGGTGATACAAATGTCAAATTTATAATGAATGTTATATTTTTTATATATTTGTTTTCTTCTATTTTTTATAATTAAATGTCATTTTTGTATTAATTAAATATTTCTATTATTTACACAATTAAATATCTATCATATTTTATCATTACTTTAATAAATATTTATTATAAGTTTAATGAATAAAAATTTAATAAAATATATAATATATTTATATAAAATAATTTTATGTATGCAAGTTTGGCTCGTTAAATTCGGCTCATTAAATTCTGCTGGTTAGGATCGTTAGGGCTGCTCGGCTCGACTCGACTCGTTAGGCTCAAGATTCACGAGCCGATTCGGGTTGAAAATTTTTTGGCCTCGACTCGTTAGGCTCGGTAAGATAAGCCTTTCTAGATTCAGTTCGAGCGACTCGTTTAACATCTCTACATGCAATATTATTTAGCAGCGCAGCGCAACAAACAAAATAAATGAGAAATTCAATATTGACTTTGCATTTTCTTTGCATAACACCGGATCCAACGCCAGATTTATTTAAAGCCTCTACTTCCACTTTTGTCAAGCAAACCGTCTCGTGAGTTGAAGCTCGAGTTCTTCTCGAACTCTATTTTTTTCTTAAGAAGAAACATTTAATATTTAATGTTATAAATACTAATACAAACCTAACAAAATATAATTTTTTTTTCCAAAATTAAGTCTTAAACAGGCAGCCTAAGATTAAGAAAATCGAATAATCTAACAATGTCTTTCACCAATTATGATACTTCATTTCTTTTACATTATTAAATTTTATAAAGTAGATGATCAATGGGATCCAAATAAAACGAGTAACGTATTATTTTAAAATTTTAAAAAATAAAAATAAATTTACTTTATTAGTGAATTTCACATTAATAAATAATAATAATTTCTGGTAAAAAAGTACATATTTTGTTTCATCAAAATTGCTGTAATTTTTATTTTAAAAGAACTATCACCAAACATTCAACAAATCTCCAAAAATAGAGTCCTTACGGTCACATCTAATTATTTACATCAGTTTTGGAGATTGAAGTTTGAATTAATTTTCAATTAATTAAACACTAAATTTAAGATGTGGGAAGCAACTAAAATAATAATTAGTCAAGATAAAGAGTATTTAAAATAATCATTCTACAAAAATCTATGCCTATTGTTCTAATGATCAAGGATTCTGATAAACATAAAAGGAAGAATAATTAGTCTATTTAATTTTTTTGATTAATCGACAAATAAAATAAAAAATCATTATCCACGACACAAAATTATAGTTCAACAAAACTAAATTCATCGTAGAAACGAAAAAAAATCAAGAAATTAAATAATCAAAGAAATCAAATTTGAAGTTTTGATGTCCAATCATCTTCAAAACTAGGCTCAAACCTCCTACTTTTCAAGCGCATCTCGCTCATGTTCATGCAAGGAACAGGCACGATGACGTTGGAGGAGGAAGAAGAAGAAGCTTTCAGAAGCTTCACCTTCCGGTCGACAATGGCTGTTTTCTCGATCACTTTCTCTCCATCTTCTTTCTGGGTATGAGCCGGATAGCTCGCAGGCTTGCCGGAAACATCTCCGGCGACGGAAGGAGGACGAGGGTAGTAAAAATCAGTGGGGAAATAGTACTGCTGATACATCATACCTGCCATGGATTCGCTCCAAAATCTCAGTAGAATTTGCAAAGCTTTCAAAGATGTTCTAAGCGTAGGAGTGAGCAGTGTGTATGTATAGGTGTATTTATAGGTTTTTATCTGTGTTGTTGAGAAGAAGGCGTTAAACGTGGGAAGTAAGTAAACTGAAAGGTCAAATTGTAGTAGGGCTAGGTTTCCTATTTCTTTTATTTATTTAAAATTATCAAACTCTTTGAAATTTAAATATTTTTTAATTGAATTTAGAAAGTATATAATGATATGAAAATATTGACTAATCCAAGAACTATTTATCAAATTTTGAAAACAATAAATTCTAGAAGAAAATTGGTCAACGCAACATGTCCCATTAAAAGATTAGTTCTTGAAAGTTACTTTAGACAAAAAAATGAAATGTTTCTAGGTTATTCTAGAACTTGAGTTAATTAAACCCGGGATTAAAAATTAAAACTTGTTTTCCTCACTATCCACCATCGATAAGTTCCGTTTTGTATTGATTTTGGAACATTAAAAATGTTTGTTTCATAATTTTATTCGTAACAAAGTGTGTGATAACTGAAATTAAAATGTATTTTTGTTAAAAGTCACTGGCTTTTAAAAACTGTTTTCCCAATAATATATGTAATGCATTTATAAAATAAATTTATTTTTTATTTTATTTTTTTAATTTTTTTAAATAATAACATTTATTTGTTAGAATTAGACGTCCTCGATTAATAATGTGAAAAAAAATAAAACACACAGATTTATAGTGGTTTACTTTCAATGCGAGAACTACGTCTATTTGCTGCTACCAAATTTCATTATTATCAAAAAAACGAGTTACAGATGAGTTCTCGTACCTCTTTCAAAACTCTAGATACATTTTTATATACTTAATAAAATATGATTACGAAAAATAAGAAGATAAAATCACCAAAATGCCCCTAATACTAAGAACACTTATAAAAAAAATTTCTTCTGGGACGTTGTCCTCTATCTCGGAATGGGGGGTTTTACCACCCCCTTCACAACCCTCATGATGACCTATCAACATAGGTCGATTTGCAGATTTTTCTACATGAGATCTTTAAACCACGTAGGCTCCACAACTCAACATTATTCACATACTTTCTCTTTTTTTTTTTTCTTTTTTTTTTGTCAATTTCAATTTTCTTTAATATAATTGAATATCATGGATTGTCAAATAATTAAAATTAATAAATCCATTTTAAGAAGTTATTTTTCTGGCAACTACTTATTTGAAAAATACAATTAACAATAATTATTACAAAAATTAAATAAATATCAAACTGACCCTTAGTAGGAGATTCTATTTTCGTATATAATAATATTACACAATTATTCTTTATGGAAGTATTTAAAAATTCTCTCATAGTTTTACTGAAAAATATACATTAAAATTGTCTTATTCAATCTGCCCAGAATATCACACAAATACAGATGAAATCGAATCCTGTCTATACACATCCATCCATCCATGTCGTTGAATTATCCCCCAGCCAAATAAACAATACTTGCTGAACTGCAATATACAAACTCCATTAACACACAAATTTGAAGCTTTTTCATCAATGGCCTACTTCTCTCTACTTTTCTCTGCAAGTGAAGAAGACAGGAGCTTTATATAATATTGGAATTTTGGCTTTGAAATGTCTATTTACAGCGAACTAAAATATGGAAACTTTTTGTTTTTTGTTTTCTGTTTTTTTTCTGCAATCTTTACTGCAACTTCGTTGCTTTGATCATGTTTTTTGTTCATCGCGATAAAATTTTCTAAGCAACCCAGCAAAAAGGAAAAAAGAGCAACGCCAGAGAGAGAGATTGATCTTCAAAAGAACCAAAAAAAATGGGAAATTTGAGAGGTTTTATGGACTTACATTGAGTAAATGCTTGATTTGCGGCATTAATGGCTGCCATTGATTAAGACGAAGAACTGGGTTTTCTGGGTAATGATCATTTTCCCATATTTGGACAAACTGTTTCAAAAGCTTCAACCAGAAGTGCCACTCTTCGTTTTCGAGCAGGAGTAAGTTTAGCCACGGCCTGCTGAAGAGCATAATCAAGCATCCATTCTTCTGCATTTTTTCTATCTTCTGTGTTTTGATGCCTCAGATGAACTTTTTCAGCTTCTTCATCAGCAGTTAATGGCAGAAATCTCGGTCCTCTCGGATTGAATTTCTTCACTTTTTCCACTGCCTTGATGAATCTTTTCATGATAATGATTCTCCTCAGATTGTTCCAGTTTTTCATCCCCTGGCTCGTACTTTTATTGGATTTCAATGTCCTTTCGGCAGATTTCTCTGACCCAGTTCCATCCGATTCATTTGATGGGATAATTTGCTCTGCATCGACCGAGTTGATCGATTTGCTGTCTTGTTCGGGAAGAAGTATTTGATCAATTGCTTCTTCCACGAGCCTAATGGCTTCCATGGAGTGTAGTTCAACATTTTGGCCATTCCCACTTTCATCCTTCTTATTCTCGCCTCCATTTTCGTCTCCTTTTTGACTGGAAGAAGTTTCGATTTCAGGCAAAATTTCGACATTTTCTGTTTGCGAACCTCCTTCAACAAGTGGGACAGTCTCTTCATTAGCAGCAATGGTTGAAACCATATGCTTGTAAATCAAGAACCATAGACCTGTGTTTTTCCTTTTATCCAACTTTATTTCAGTTGCTAAATCATTGGCATCCACATGGCCAGTTTCTCCATTTTGTTCATCCATGGCCGCCTCTGGTTCCTCCGTTGGCTCGCTTATAAATGCTTCGGATGCTTTTTGGGTGGACCCGATAGGAGTTGAATTCTCCATATCTTTGCCTGCCATTCCTGAATTTCCCTTCCCGAGTTCGAGACTCAGACGAGAAATGATCTCTTTCGGAACTTTCAAGACCTTTCCGTTCACCGGAATTTCCCGGTATGTGCTTTCAATGTCATCTACATTCTGATTCCCGCCAGCTTCATCCACTTTGCAACTGGCAATTTCTTTTTCTCTCGTCTCTTTCCCGGCAATTTCATTCTTTCTCTGAATTACTTCATTCGATTGTTCTTCGTTGTAGACACTCTTAATGTCTGATATTTTCCCGAATGAAATTCCATCTCGCATTTTATATTTCTCACCTTGAGGAGAATTCATGGAGCCTGCAGGAATTACAGATTCGAAAGCCTCTACTAGCAGTGTCACTCTTCTTTTTTGAGCTGGTTCTAGGTTGGAAAGGACCTGCCGGAGGGCAAAATCAAGAAACCATTCCTCATTGTTCTTCTTCCCTTGCGTCTTGTGCTTGAGACAAACTTTTTCGGCTTCTGGATTGGCTTCCATGGATAGATATTTTGGCTTTCTCAGGTCTATGTTCCTCACTTTGTCTAATGCCTTGACAAATCTCTTGAGCAGGATGATCTTTTTCAGATTGCTCCATTTATTGGATTTGTTTCCCACCATTGATGATCTTCTGTTTTCTTTCATGGCAGCCATGCTGTCATCTTTTATGGACTTCTTTTCTGAATCTTCATTACTTTCAGTTGCAGATGTTGTTTTTGCTGCTACCGGCGAAGCATCTTGAATTTCCGGGAGAAGAATCCCTTCGAGTACTTCGTGCACTAGTTCGATTGCCTTGAACTTGAGAAGCTCAACTTTTACTTCACTTCCATCGGAATTTTCAACCGGAGAGACGTTGGACGACAGAGCAAGGTTGGGAATTCCCGGCGATTGTTCTTCCTCCTTGCCATTAAGAGAGAGCTCATTTCCCTCTTTCTCAACAATTTCTCTGAGAACATTTTTATAAACCAAGTGCCATTTCTTGATATACTTCCGATTTCTCTGTTCTATTTGATTCGCCTCATCAATGGCGGAATCGGGTCTAAAGATTTCGCTCTCAACGCCTACAAATTTACGAGCTTCGAGACTGCTGTTATCGACCACCATTTTCGTCGGTTTATTACCTTCCCTTTTCCGGTTGGATCTCGTACCGGCTTGACTCTCGAACTTCTTGCTCAGTTGAGTCTTCAAAACGCGTCTCCTCATCGATATGAAGCGCCTCAATGGAGCTCCATTGCCATGGCGATGGCCATGAAGAGAGCAGTAAGAGTAAGGGCAAACCTTCATCGAAGCAATTTTCTCGGCTTCGTCTTTGCCAGGTTGCAGATGAACACAGCTAGGAAACTTAGAATCTTTCATAGCTGAAGAACAAGTCGCTCTCTCCAGGTTCTTTACCATCAAAGATTTCTTCGATTTGAAAGTCGCCGTTTTAGTCAACTTTCTCACTGGTTTAAGGGAAGGTTTTCTCTGCAGAACAAACCCTATTCTCTGAGCAGGAGAAATCGATTTCCCGTCCGAAGAAACCAAAACATTAGGATTCAGACCAGATTCGAAGTCACCAATTCTACTCGAAAATTTCTTCATCTCGGTTTGGGTTTTGAATTTTGAGCTCTTGGCAGACTTAGAAGAAAGTCTCCCGCTCGATTTTGCAGCTAATTTCTACACATTCAAGGAAAAGAAGAAAATCTCATTACAGAAAATGGAAATTCCGAAGAACAGGCAAAACAAAATGAAGAGTACCTGAAAATTCTCCTTCCTTGCATCAGAACATGAAGTGGATTTCATGTAATTTGGGGAAGGAACAGAATCCGAGGCCAAAGTAGGGCTGGACTCGTTCGAAGCCCATGAAGAAGATGAAGACGAATAACAAGATGAAGAAGACGACGAGAGAAGAGTATTAAAACGCGGCTGAGATTTCGATTTTCTTCTATGTGGTTTCAAGCTGGGAGATCGTAAAAGCTTGATCGATCTAAGCTTCTTCAGTTTCTTCTTCTCCTTTTTCAGATCATCTTCCTCTTCTTCTTCCTCTTCTTCGCCATTTTTCTCTCGGGTTTCCTCTGGAGTAGATGATTCAGCGCTGGCCATTGACATAGTCTCCGAATTCGGCAAAGAATCGACCAAAACCCGTTTCGAAACAGTCAAAAAATCTTAATCTCAAGAATTAAAAATGGACGTTCTTCCGATTCATTGCATCAAACAGATTCGATTCGTCGAAGAACACAACACTCGCTGTTGTTCTTTCAAAGTGGCTGGCTGATCACGTCTTCTTGTCCTAAAATTTATCTTTTTTTTTTTAATTAATTTCTTTTAAATTTAAAATATTTAACTTTAAAAAAGTATAAGACTATTTTTCTTCTGCAAAAATAATTACTTGAATTTAATAATATGATAATATTTTAAAAATTAATTTAGTTTTAGTAAATAAAGATATTTATTCTGTAGCATTGACTTGGACTTGGCCATGCACAAAGGACTTGACTTTCCCCTTTTATTAGTCACGTCAGCTTAACTACTATTATAAATTTTATTTTATTTTAATTTAAATTTATAAATTAAAGTTTAGCAATTTTTGTAAATAAACAACTTGTCTTGATGTTAATTCTTAAAGTGGGTAATCTCACTTGCAATGTCGTAAAGGCAAATTTGGACCACTTTTTTCAGAATATATAATAATTAAAACAGCTAAAAGTTAACTTTTGTTATATATCACTACTACCTTAGAGAAATATTCGAGATGAGGGAAAAAACCTTTATGGTCACCAACTTTCTCCAACAATGCTCAAAATAGGTCGGGTCGGTTCGGTTTGGTTGGTTTTTTTTATGAAAATTGTGTTGGTTTAGTTTTGTTCGAGTTCAAAGTTAGACTGAACCAAATTGTGTCAACCAAGTGTTACGAATCCCAATAAATATATCAACAACTAACGTTTAAATTTAATAAATTACTGTGTTATAGATTTATGGGATTGTAACTTTGAGAAATGAATTTAACCTTTGGTAACTCAAGCTATAAAATTAGAGAATAACAAGAAATAACTTATATATATATATATATATAGTTGATTTTTAATTGGTAATTGATGAGCGTTGGATCTGTATTTATGATGATCGGAACCGTCCAACTGCTGCTCTGTCTACAAGGACAAAACAGAAAAACGCGTTCAGTGGGACCCACAATTATCCTCATCCCACCATTCTCGGAGGTGGCCAGTGCATGTCGTAGTTTACCCACGTAAAGGCCATTTAATGAAACCATTGCGTTGGGCCCTTTTGGCCCATCTACAGGTAAAACGTTTCATGATTTAAAAACATTAAAATATAATAATACTACGTATACCTTCTTGTTTTCTAAGTTGACAAGCATTGATTGATGATTTTGCTACAATATTGAAGAACTAAGGTCTCCTCGACTCACTCGAGGTAATGGTATCAAGCTTGTCAAACTTGTTTGTGAACCACCAAAGTTGTTGAGTTGAGGTCGTGAGTCAAGCCAAGTCAAATCTTTTTCGATTTTTCTTGACTCAGTTCGATAAATCAATTTAACCCAACCAAGCTTAGTGGTAAAGAGCTTAGCTCCACTCAACGATACGACACGTTTGCTTCAACAAATCTCTCAAGTAATTTTACTTAGAAAATTATTCGTAAAAGAAATTATTGAAAGGGCCTTGAGCATTTAAAACTAGTTTCAATCA
Source organism: Begonia peltatifolia (assembly GCA_022433055.1). Lineage (NCBI taxonomy): Eukaryota > Viridiplantae > Streptophyta > Magnoliopsida > Cucurbitales > Begoniaceae > Begonia > Begonia peltatifolia. The sequence goes on along the minus strand of CM039520.1, from coordinate 20,600,409 downwards.
TGAGCTAAGGAACGCTACTTTATTCCTAGAATTTTTCAAAGTGCTTAGCTGTATGCGTTCCTTAATCTAAGCCAAAATTGGTGGAGATTGTGTGTGAGGATAGTTTAATTGTACCCTTTTGGTTACGCGAGTCAAAAGACACCCGTGAGAGAACAACTCGAGTAAAATGATCTCATCCAATGAAAACAACTTTCGATACCATTAATGTATAATGATCTCAATTGAAAATTCACGATCACAAAGCACTATTAGAGTTCTTTTGACATCAAAAAATATAAGTTTAGTAACTCAAGTTATGTTTTAGTCTTGTTTAAAAAGATGTGTTACGACCTAATTGAAGAACAAAATAATATATAATTTTAAAATTTTGTAGATTTCTATTCTTATCTTAAAGATTTTTGTGCAAATCTCGACACTTATTTTGCGTCTATCAGTTCTTTACATAAAAAGAAAGTGATTATTTTTTCGGTAAATATTAGTTAACTACATTTTACGAGATGATTTATGTGATTGTATATGTGTGATTTCAAATGTTATTTTAGATAGAAATAATTTTATAAATATAGATACGAGAAATAATTCCTTATAATGGAAGTCTTATCATGCGGAAGTGGAAAGGAGTGGAGGGAACATAGTCAAGGCAACGTTGCCTTTTCAAGGCCTTTCCATTGTCTTCTTTATTCAAAGCATAACTTAGTGCTCCAACTGTCACAACATATCATCACATACATTATATTACTTCTCTTTCTTTTTAATTATTCCTTAGACTAGATTCCATAAAATTTATAGAGTATTATTGAAACGAATAACTTCTTCCCAGTAAAATATTATCCGCTTTGGATAAATTTCGATCCTCACAAATTTATTTTTAAAAAAGAATTTTTCGAATGGTCATCCAATCTGGTACTGATTTCGCCGAAACACTATTAAGTTCAGAGTTCTGATGAGATCTAATGCAATTATGCTCCAAAACGCGTCTTACTATCATGGAAGGAATCCTTTACTTATGGAATATTTTCATCTTTGCCGATAACTATTATAAGTCATCATATACTTTATTGTAAAACCAGTAATAATCAGAGTTATGAACTAATAAAATCATTTTAGAGAAAAAATGATTAATCCAAAAGAAAAACAAAAAGGCTTTTACAATTTGTGAGGCGGACGTAGAAGAGTAAGACAAGGTTGAGAAAGTACAATTATTATGGGATTTCGTTGTTTTCCCAAGTGACAAATTTGTAAGAATTAATCCATGTACCTTTAACATTAAAAATCATACGCAAATGTATAATATTATTATTTATTCTGATTAATATAATAAATTATAAATAATTAAAATAAAATTTATAATTTGTAAATTAAAAGAGGGGGAACTTAAAAAATCTACAAGGGTGAAGAATCTAGAAACGTTGAGAATCTTTTATTTTGAAAGAATTTATATTTGTTTAGAAAAATCATTAAGACAATAATCAAGTCGTTAAATCAACTTTTAGTTGATTAAGACAACAAGTGAATACAAACGAAAGAAATTTTAGCAACACGTGAAGGTAAAATAGCAAAAGGCTTAGCCTCTCTACCCTTTCCCGTTAAAAAGCCTAATCAAATTTAATTAGAGTTAATCACCTACAACCCTCGTTAGAAGAATCAAATAATTAAATAAATTATTATTATTATATTCCTTTGGTTACTAAATTATTTAACCACCTTAAGGCGAGAATTTGCAGGTTTGATTAAATAAATTAATAAAATGTTAAATTACGGTTTTCTCCCCTACCTTCTATTTATCTCTTTAAATGGAAAAATGAGAGAAAATAAATAAAGCAGCTCAAAAGGAAGTTTCGTCGAAGCTGCAATGGCCTCTTCTCTCCAATTTAACCTCTCCCTCTTCCTTCCCTCTTCCCCCAGACTTCCGCATTCTGCACTTTTCCCTCTCTCTCTCTTTCCTGCATTTACTCTTTGCTTGCTGATCTTCGCCTTCCTCAATGAAGTTCATGAAGATCGATTCCGCTAGGTTCAGTCCTAAGCGGCTTTTCGGTCGCAAGAAGGATCGTTCCGCCGTGAGTCGGTCAGATCCTCAATCTTTTGGCTCTGGTTCGTCTTCTTCCTCATCCGAGTCCTCTTCAGCTCACAAGCCTGGCGGCGTCCGTTACGCGGCCGGCTCGGGGACTCCGACGAGCGTTTTGCCTGAGATTTCAGGTGACTGGTCGGAACTTACATCAGATGTGAATTTCGAACTGTTTCAGGCGTTTCGGATGTTGGATAAAGACAACGATGGAGTGGTTACGAGAGACGAGCTCGAGGCTCTTCTGTACAGGATCGGAACAGATCCACCTAGCCAGGAGGAGATTACGCTGATGCTGAGCGAAGTCGACCAAGACGGAGACGGCTGCGTGAGGCTAGAAGCGCTAATGAACCGATTCGGCTCGGAGCTCGGTCCGGTTGGCGACGTTTATGAGCTTCGCGAGACGTTCGGAATCTTCGACTCTAACAATGACGGAAAGATATCGGCGGAGGAGCTCCTAAGGGTTTTCACCGCCATAGGAGACGAGCTCTGCACGGTAGAGGATTGCAAAAGAATGATAGCAGGGGTGAACAAGAACGGAGACGGATTCGTCTGCTTTGAGGACTTTGCCCGTATGATGGAGCTGCAGCGATGATCAACGTTCATGAAACATAATCATTGTAGCTCTTAAATGAAAAGCCCTCTTATATTTGTCGCTTCACCCACCGTTTTTAATCTGTTCTGTCATTGTAATTCCTACTGTCTATCAGAAGTCGAAAGATCAGACGGTGGAGACTCCTTAATCCTAATCAGAAAAATTGGTGAAAGAAGAACGGTGTTTGATCAACCATAACAATTAAATTTTTAGGAACTTCCAAGATTTTTTACTTTATTTTATTTTATATTATATGTTTATTGAAATAAGTAGATGACACAAAATAATTATTCATAAAAAGCGAAAATAAATAGATTTAAACGATAACTAAATAAGATATATAAACGGCTAATAAAGGGGATCTTGTCGTTGGCCGAACTATAAAAGTAAAATAAGTGAAATTACTAGCAATGTTTCCCGTGAACCATACTCCATTAACAACTCTTACCCATCAAATTGAGCATATACATGCCCAAATCTGCGGAAAAAAAAACTTATTTTTATGTTTTAAACCGGGTTTTTTTTCCACATGTATCATGCATGTGCTCAATTTGACAGTGTGACAACATTATTAACTGCACATAGTTTGAGAGTAAATTTATTGAAAAAAATACGGTAAAGATGAGTTTGTGGTTACCTTCCGTTAATAATAACTTTTAAGATGTTTGTTCGATGGTAGTATTTATTTTTAAGTTAAGATAATTTCCAAAACTTATTTAGATAATTATATAAATTTCCACTTGATTTTTTAATTTTTTAATTTCTTCAATGTCACCAACATAATCAACTGTGATTATTTTAAACCAAGTTATTACTCCAATTTGATGCATGATCTCATAATTAAATATAGCATTATTTGAATTTTGTTTATAAAAAATATTTAATAATAATAATAATAAAACTAATCACACGAGAAAAATGTATTTAACATTGATTAACATAGAACCCATGTACACGTCTTTCCCACTCATTCTTCCCCCGCGGGCTGTCCTTCTTCTTCCTCATTTGGGGGTGGAAGCCTGTGTCAAATCCAACCAAAGTTACGTATTAAATTAAGAATCAATACAAAAAAAATGTATAAATACTTGTTTTTTATCGAGGAAAATTGTTAGATTCAGTGATGAATGATGGTCTACTTACAGCGAAAACGGTGGCGTGGCCGGGATCGGCGAGGTGGGCGAAGAGGTTGTCGATGGGGCCAGTTCCGGTGTAGATGTGTTGGAACCATGCACCCATCACGGCCAACATCGCCAATCTACCGTTCTTTATCTCCTTTGTTCTCAGCTCCTTGATCTTTTCCGGTGATCCGGTTCCCCACCCGAGAGGGTCGAACCAGAGGCCGCCGGGGTATCCGACGTCGGTGCCTGTGAGTTTGTTGCTGGGGAAGATGGGGTCGGTGTTGACGCTTCCAGGCTTGAGGATGTCAGCCCATCTTCTCCCCTCCGCCCATCCGATCAAAATGAGCTCGATTATGAAAAGAGTAGTAGTGTCGGTGAAGTAGTTTAGCTCGCCGGCAGTGTACCACGACGGAGTGTTGAGAACGCCTATCTTGGTGAGAAATTCGGGGATGAAAATACCGGCAGCGCCTAACATGGCCCATCTGCAGTGAACTATCTCCGCCTGCTGGTTCCATCTCAGGCTCTCCGGATCAGACCCTAAGTTTCAAAACAATCCACAGCTAAGCTTAGCAAAATACCCACCAAGAACAAACGAATCGCCATTGATCACAGTCGTTGAGTTCAAACCTAGACCAAGAGGATCAAAACCAAAGTCTCCGGGGAGGGAGCCGTCGAGCCACGGAGGAGGGGTGCTACCAGGGAACCACAAAGGCCTATCGGGATCGGCAGCCGCGCAAACAGCCACAGATCTCGCAGCCGTAGAGGTGCAAACGCCGTTCACTTTCTTGACTCTCAATTTGCTTCCGGTGAGAAAAGCACAGCCCTTCTGCGAACTGCAACGCAACGGCCATGTTAGTTACTTCACCAGAGATTAAGATCCAAACACACATTACTATCTTACCCGGTAGAGGAGGAAGACGAAGAGATGGCCACGGCCGCAATGGCAGAAGAAGCACAGGCGTAGGCCATGATGATCAGATTCAAATGTACGTTACGATCACTTCTACAACTGAGGAAGAAGAACTCTTTGCTGGTTGGTTTCTAAAGGATACTCATTTCTAGGGCTTATCCCAAAAGATAAGACAGCCATTGGCAAGCTCTCTCATTTATTGCCACGTGTCATCAGAATCTGCATCAATCTGATCTTCAACTTCTCCCGCCTGAGGCCACCACACTTCCCCTGGGCTGGAATTGTGGTTTGGAGGAAAAGATGCGTGATTGATCGGACGGTGGAGATTCCCCAATCTTACTTACGATATCTATATTTTAATAATAACTCAATATTTACACTGAGTGGAAATCATATGATAATTAATTTATTTATGATCATAGCAGTTGAATTAAAATAATGCAATGTCGCAGAGGAGGAATGGTCATGTTATTAAATGTAAGAAGAATGTTTGTATTAAGTTTTTAAATAATTTTTTCTTTTAATATTCAATAAATATAGTCAACAAGGATATGAATGGGAATATGCTAAAATTAAAACAAAATTATTGTATAAATACGTGTATTTTGTCTTTTGATACTAATTAAATTTTAGGTAAACATACAAATAACCTCTAAACTAGGTCGGGTCTTCTACTAGCTAGCTGGCTAGATTGTCCCTTATCTATTCTCCAATACATAACCAAACGAAGAATTCCATGCATCAAGAGTTGGTTTCCCTCTATCGAGCTGGTAGAGCTGCGTTGCAGAAAATTCAGCCCGTGGAGTTGTTCACCAATTGATGAACATCTCCGACTCGAGACAGGGGGACAACAGTAGCCGAACAACCAGTATTCTTGTAGGTGAAGGTTATTTTGAACTTTACCTAAAATTTTAAACACACGATGTCATTTGTAGCGCTTAGTTCGCGTGAACCAAAGTCTACATAGATTTGTTCTTTAAGCTTTACCCAAAACCCTAAAAGTCGGTTTAATTTCCTGGTAGATGTGCAAAATGGATGTGGTCGGGTCAACGAAAAGAATATTTAAAAAGGTTAAAGTGGGATTAATTTTCCGGGAAAATGGGCGGAGAAAGGAATGGACGTGCATGCAACCACCGAAAATAAACTAAGAGTTTTCTGTTTGGAAGGCAAGAAAATGAAGTTTTCGTTTGGTAGAACAGAGACGGGGGGGTTTTTCTCGGGGAAACTAACTTTCCAGGAAACTTCCTCCATGACTCAAAAGCCTGCATTTTGGTTTTTAAATTTGAATTTGAACTTTGTGGAACATAGTTAGGCTACCACCAAAAGACGCAATATGCGCCTGTTGGTCCGATATGTTCAAGCTATGTTGCGTCGCTTAGGAGACCAAACAGTATAGAGAAGTCTCTTTTTCGTATTCTCTATGTAGATCGAACGAATATTATGCGAATTTATTCTCTTATTAACCCTTATTCTTCGACAAGACGAGGGCAAGTTTTCGTATGAACAACTTTAACGGGTTATTTTAGGGAAAAAAATTATTTGACCAAAATAAATTTAATGAAAATTACACTATTATCCAACTACATAATTTTATATTGTCATAAATTATTAAAAATAGAAATAATTAAAGACTAGATTTAATTGATAAATTGATCAAGTGGCCAAATGTTTTGAATTAAAATACCGTGATTTGGTATTAGAAGAGAAGATCAAGAAACGTCTATGAAATTGCATTGATTAAGACAGCAAACCAATTGTTATGAATTGGCCACCACTTATTTGATAGAGTCCAAGGCATTGAGACAACATAAATTTATTTTTATAATTAAACATTAAATATTTTTAGTTTTGATTAAATAATTGAAAATTTTAGTTTTTTTTTAAAATAAAAATTAAATCATGTGAAGTCCCGTCAAAAATAAAAAGAAATGTGTACGAATATGTGATAATAATGACCAAACGAAATCAACAACTGAACCAATTGAAAGTAATCTATCGATTTGGGTTGGGTTTTTCGGTGTGTACGTCACACGGATGGTCCCAACTAAAACCGAACTAAACTCATATTGCAGTTATTTGATTCTAAAATCAAGAGTAACTTGGATTTAAGATGGAGAGGGTTAATTTTTACTCTAAAAAATAAAAAAGGCCCAAAGTTTAATAGGCCATAAAAATGGGCTTTATGGCAAAACATGACCTAAATTTAAGGTCAAATTCTAATTTATATGTCTCATATTTTATCTTCTAGTGTCCATGAACACTTGAATTTTAAGAACATTATTATAGACTTGAACATATGATATTTATCGTGAGAGTTTGTACATGTGAACATTAAGATGATTCGAGTATATGTCGATGTACCGACACAATGTCGAGCTCCATTAAGTAAAATTTTGATTTCAAAGTGCATATACCATGCAGCCTTTTGTGATGAAAAATCATTGAGCCAATAAAACATTATCGCATTATTATTTAGAATAGTTTCGTCTCAAAATCCATAATTTTTTTTTTGTAAAAATAGCAATGGGAGGCAAAGATCGAGGTTAAGAAGACGTCTATAAATAGAAACACACTCCGCTGTGAAATTCATTGACTCACATTTATACTGAAATGTTATCTATTTACTTGCGAATATTTGAACCTTCAATCTTGAGTTAAAAACTTAACTTTTTTTTATTTTTTAGAGTGTTAAGTCATCGTACTTCACATCTCTACACTCTAGATTTATTAGTGAAACTAGAAATGGTGACAACCGTTAATAGTCATTGTAAGGTTTGATTGACACTCGTAATATCAAGTATTTGTAACCTAAATTGTTATTCGAAAAAAAGAATTTCAAGAAGGGTTCTTGAAGCGTAGATAAAGACAGTTTGGCCGGATTACAGTAACAAACATACTTGTTATCTCTTTATTTTTTTATTGTTATAATTTATACTTGTATATTAGAATTAATACATATAATTAAAAGAGAATATATATATATATATATATATATTTTATAAGTTATAAATTAATAGAAGATTTAGTCCCACGAAAAGTCAGACAACTTAATTCTCTACACGGAGTAATAAATTGTAATATTGAAAGTTTCGTAAAATTAAAAAAAACACGAACAACGGATCCAAAAAAAAACAACATTTTTTTAAGAATTCAAATTAATTTGTCATATTTAGAACGTCGAGATAAGCAAAAAACCTCGACTTTAAGAATAAAAAGGAGGGAGCGATGTTGCTCGAACCAAATTTAGATAAAAATCTTAAAGCGATGATAAAAGTTAGAATAAAATGTGTTTTTAGTTTATAGTTTGTTTAATATTTGTAGTTTTAATTTCTCCCTTTAAGATTCGCGTATTTTAAATTCAACTTTTTTTAATATAATAAAAAAAGTCACAATAACAACTTTTTTTTCTCATCCTTTACTAAGCAACTAAAATACTTAATTACAATAAAAACTTAAGATCTATTTAGTTATTTTAGACCAAATAAATTTTTTATTTAAATAAGAATCGATTTGATCAAACTACATTTTTTGCCGATATGAATAGATGCATACTTAAAAAAATCATTTCGCGTTTTTTCTTTATAATTAATGACAAAAATAAACTAATCATAATTTAAAATAATATTGATAAATTTTAAAGATTTCAACCAAAAAAATTAAAACAGCAAAAACGAAGCGAAAATATAAATTAAAGGATCTTAACGAAAAAAAAATGTAAAATTAAACAAGAACAACTTCTTCTAAATTAATCTAAAGAGTAAAAATTAATTTAAATCTTAAAGTATGAATTTTTTTTAAAACACCACTTAAACTAAAATTTATAATAATTAAAACCTTAAACTATTTGAAATATAACAAATCAAACTTTGCTGGATAACCGATTATCCCTCGATCGCTCTGTGTTCACTATTTACGTCGAGAAAAGGGTGCCAATCTAAAATCAACGGCCCCTTATACTCTTTAGTGTCTACGTGACACCGAACACGTTGGGTCGAGGAGTCGATGGGAGGTAGAGACCCCCTATTCTACGTACACTGCAAGTGAATCTGGAACAGGAGGTCCTTACTCTGGAACGACTACTCGTTCTAAAAAAACTAATTAGAACAAGGAACTCTTCTGTAGCGGTCACCCCACATTCTCAATTATTGTCCTTGAGAAAGGAGGGTTGCCACTTCAAAACGACCTAATGTTCTCAATTATTATTATACATTACTGTCATTGAGAACGGAGGGTCGATCTCCGATATTATATAAAGAAATGACTCTCTATTCTTACTCCCTGCTAGCGAAAACTATAAAACATCTTCACTATTTTGTTGTTTCGGAAAATTTTCTGTATTAGTGATGTCGATGAATTCTGATTTAAATAGATCAGGTGATTTAGACAAGACAATAACTTATAGTGCCAATATGAACTAGTATTCGTACTCTGTGCTCATATATGAGAATCTTCAAGCATTCGATTACCTTGAAGATAATGAAGAAATAAAGATGCAATCGGCGTCGAAAACTCTACACGATGAGCTTCGAACACCGGTCGTGGAAACTATACTGATAAAAAAAGAAATTTTGATGGAATTTTATATGGGACAAAATATAGTTCTTTAACGATAATTAGAGAAAAAAAATAGTAGAATATGCTTTAAATAATAGTTATAAGATCAAATTTATTAAAAGTGAATTTCAACGACTAATGGCAATGTGTAAAGGACGAATGTGATTGACGAATGCATGTTTCAAAGATGCAAAATGAGCTTATGTTTCAAATAAAAAGTTTTAACGATTGTCACAACTGTTAAAGAAAAATTGAGAATCGACAAATCATTATTTGGATAGGATCAAAAGTCAACCTACGTGAAAAATTTCATCCATTATCATGACAGTGAGGAAGAATTTGGATGCCAACATTACACCAAGTCTTGCCAGAAGAGCAAAAAGCGAACATCGAAAACTTAATGAAGGGAAAGACAACGAACAATACAAGCTATTGTGGTAGTAGTAGAAGAAATACGTAGATCAAATCTAAGAAGCACATTAAGCATATATACTTACTTGGTGGGCTTTGCCGATAATGAGTCATGCGTATTCGAAAGAATGTATATGTATATGTATATGGCTGCTTACAAGACGAGTTTGCTGCAGTACGGTAGACCTATTATCTATTTGGGTGATCGTCATCTAAATGACTCGTTTCTAGGGTGTCAGGACCCGATCCCGACCACCGAATCGGGCCCCTACAGGCTCTATCGATAGGATTGCCAAGGTGGGAAACGAAAGTTCTCGATTTCACTTGCATGGGTCTATTTGTATTTAGAAAATTTAATCATTTAACCTGATATCCTAAATTAAGATATTTCAAAATAAATCTCCAATTTGATTTAAAAGAAAATCAATATCATTTCATACGTTGAAATATTTACATCATCATTAGAGTACTTAAACGAAAACAATTACAAAGTTAGATCATCACACGTGACCGTCAAAAAGGGTTTATACATAAGAAAAACTAAACACTCAATCCCAACTCAAACGAAAACCCTCTATCTCGATGGTTTTTGTCTATGCCTCCTTATCGACTTTAAATTGTCTTTGTTTTACCGTCTCGATGAACATTCTCGTTATCTGAAAAATACAGATGATTCAAATAATGAGCTTTTAGCCCAATAAATAAATTTAGCAGTTAAAATAACTACTTAATCTCTATCGCACTATTTAGGATCATTGTTCATCATCCACCTAATAGTGATTCTTTTTTAAATAAGTTTAAATCAAGTTAAGCTTTGAAATTTATGTAATTGCTATAAAATATATACATACTCAAATTCAAAGCTTTTAAAAGCGTTCTATGATCATTTGAAATTATTATCAACGTATAAATAAATCCAATGGAATCATAAATAAATTTGCATAATTTAAAAATCATATTTTTACGAAAACACCAAAGCATATTTTAACATTCAATTATTATTGTCTAAAATATTTCACACTCTAACCCGATCATATATGACCATCACATACTTCTATAAGTTTTCGTTCTTTCTCTAGTAGGGCTGTGAAACCCATATTGCATTGTTTCCTCTTAAGGTTTAGAGACTTTCAACCCAATGAGAACATTAAGTTAATCTTCTACTCAATTTCATAGTCATAATCATCGTACATGAAGAGACAAGTCCAACCATTGGCTTCCTGTGTTACCAAGATTGTCAACTTCCTCCGTCCTAAAATGCAAGCTTTAAAACGTTTATAAAGACAATGTCATGTATGTTTAAAACAACGCAACTCACCCATGCAATAATTTTTTTTAAACCAATATGTTCAATTCAACATAAAACATTATTTTTAAAACATCTAACGTTTTAACATTTCACTAAATATAAAAAACATATTATTTTCACAATTCATATTAAAACGATATCAATTAATCACTTCAATCCATTCAATCAATAACAATAAATTTCTAAGCCTAACCAGAAGCAAAGCAGAAATTAAATCTATCTCCACTTAATAGTGCAATAAAGTATAATTTAATCATTCTAAACGATAGATTTACTTACCTTATGTCCTTAGCACAATTTATAGCAACTTGATCGATATTCCTTGTAACTTTAAAACCTATAAAACATGCATTACACCATTAGAATCCCATCAATTTAGATTAAGTATAACATCCGATTTGATCAAATTCTTAATTCAAATGTTTCTTAAATAGAACATACATGCACACCTAAACTCAACTTGAGCATCTAATTCATAATGATTTTGAACATAATATAACCAATTAACCATCTCTTGGATTAAAATCGGAATATGACTAATATTTTACATTGACTTCAGAACTTCACAACTCAATGTACATATATATCCAAATGCTTAAATTTCAAAATCAAAAGCTCACACAAGATGTCTACTTTAACATGTCAAAACCTTATAACCATTGAAAACCATTTGATTGGACTAATAATACCAAAATTGAGACTGTCCAGAATACTCTTTATAGTTTCTACATCAACTTTGAAAAATCATATCTTTAAATATAATTATCTAATTGCTTCGATTTCAAAGCTCATAGTTCCCTCAAAATATGTACTTTAACATGTCAAAAATTATTTAATAAATGGAACCCATTAGTTTAAGCTAGTAATACAAAACCTGAAACTACCTGTTTTTCCCGATTTTGAGCAAACTTAACATCATACGCTAAACATGTATGAATTGACAAATCTTTTCCATTTACAATCACAAGTATAATCTTATAACATGATTACATATCATACAAGCTGAGAAGTTGGGCAATGAACCCCCAAATTTGAGAAGTTGAGTAATGAACCCTCAAATTTCGTGTATCCAATCTCAAAGTTCATCAATCCATCAATAACTTAACAATAACAACCTTCTTTCACATTTGACCCTTAAACTTGTATAAACTTAAAGAAATTCATCTTACCTTAATTTTCAGAGAGAGAGTTTTTGTGAAAAGAAAGCTTAAGAAAGAGGGAGAGAATGTCATGGGTTTTTAGGCTTCAAATGCGAGTTATTGTTTTCTAAACTAATTTTCTTAGAGGATAATTACAAAAGAAGATGAAGTGTCATCTTTTAAGCTTGGTGAGTCACTACTCACTTTTATTCATAACCATCACTTTATCTCCCTAATTACAAATAAAAAAAATTCTTACTTTGCCCCAACATAAATGCCACATAACTTCACAGCATTGATTTTTTACTCAATTATTAAATCTAGTTGCACTACAATAAAATTCTCACTACTAATAATATATTATAATTTAACCTAAAATATTATGTACTTATAATAAATTGATGTTAAATTTTTTCTTTTGATGTATCATTTCTTCAATACAATTTTTACAACTTTTATATATATATATATATATATATATATATTTACAAATACATCATTAACAAAAAATGTAATAAAAGTTTAAACTATTACACCAGCCAATTATTGACAGCTGTTAGCATTGATGACAACAATGATATATATCTCGTTATTGTTGCAAATCTAAAATCAGAGTATATGGACTAATAGACGTGGTTTTTAAAATTATTGAACGAAGACCTACTGTTGTGCCCCATAGTCCCATTACTCGGTCCCAAAACCGAGACCATAATTTAACTAACCAATGTTCTTACACACTTATCTGTTTTGTAAGTAATAATTCGTGTGAAGACTTGGAAGATATTTTGGGAGACTTGAAATGAGAGATCAAAGCTATGGATATGGATCAACCAAAGCACCTTGTCACGTAGAAGATTAAGCAAGGCGACCAAGAGGCTCACATGGAAATTTGTCTTCCCGAGCCATGAAACTTGTACTTTTTTTATTTCCAAACTTATTTGGATAAACGTTGGTCTTCTTGTTAAACTTTATTAAATGCATGCATGTTAGACATTTAGGACTAGATGTATAGCAGGATAGACGTGGTATGGTTTTGGGTTTATCCGTTGAAGACTTGAAGACATGGCTTGTATAGAAACCCAAATAGTGGCTCAACATGAAGTCTCACTTTACCCAATTTAGCCACACCATACAATGACCCCTTTTGATTCTTGTCTTCCCTTCCACTTTGGGACACAACATGGATCCATGACTTGGCTTGTGGCTGACGATTGATCATCAAATTCGGAGCTTATCTTGGCTATCCATCTCGCTCTCCTCTTGGTCACCCATTTTCTCTCCACTTGCCCGATCCAATGGCCCCTTCTGAGGACCAACTCTAAACCCTATCCAACCACCATTAAGCCTATAATTCATGGTAATTGGTGCTTGAAATTTCCTTTTTGCCTGGTTTTGAATGAGCATCCATGGATTTCCTTCAACATTGAAGAAGGTTGGAGCAAGAAGCATCAAGGTAAGACTCAATTGGTTCTCAAATGAGGGATTGCGCCGCAAAAACTCCTTTCAAGCTTGATAACTTGCTAGGATTTACTTATCCACCTCCTTCTCCATTCTCTTGGGAGTGGAAAACAACAAGGAGTGCACCAAAATTGAATTCTCTTTCTTAGAAGAAACTTTTGCCAAAAGCTTCAAAATATTGTTTATTAGCTGATTCTAGGAAAGTTTGCACAATTTCTTCTCTACAACGAATTTGGACCATGTCTTCCACCATCACACACCTCATTCACTACACTAATCTCACCTAAAATTTTGTTTCATTCTGAGCACTTCTGGTTGTTCATTTGATAATTCTTTTGGCTTTTCTTGGTTAGCCAATTTTCAAGTAGCATCGATCCAACTCTTCGTTCTTGAGCTTGTTTTGCAAGCAAGGATCAGAACACCTACATACTCAAGCGAGATACAAATGAACATTTGTTTCAGATCGACAAAAGGTATATTGCATTTCCAATTGTTATTTCAAATATTGGGACGTTGTAGTAGTTATATTGTTTTATATTGACTCTATGGTTTTTTCAAATACTAGAGGTTGTTATCTGCTGTGCAGTAAGAATTATCATCAGCCAAATATCACTACTATCTCTGACATATGTATGCAAATTTTAAAAACCAATTTCGAGGCATAGTATATTGAGATGTAATGTGGAATGCAGATAAGGCAACCACAAATTTTTATTTTGATATAGAAATGAGAAAATGATATCAAATTAACTAGGATGTTCACGCATATCTTCGGGGCACAAACCGTAGATATTGGGCTAGTCGTGCATTTTCTTTGATTCCCAAGTGTGAACTGAGATTAAATAATCTATGTGAGTCATTCAATATAGTTCCACTATCTGTCAGCAACAAATTGATTCTGATTATGTTCGATATTATCCGAAAGTGCTTGATGACTAGAGTGGTGAAAAAATACGAGAAATTTATCTCGTCAACAGACGTTTTGTGTCCCCAGAAAAGAAAAGTGCTTGTGAAACTAGAACGTGCAACTCGAAATTGAAATGCTATTTTTGTTGGAAGCTGCACAATTTTAAGGCCAATAACGGCAACGAACAATATGTTATCGACATGAATACGTGTGTTATAAGTGGGAGCTTACTGGAATCCAATGTGTTCATTCTATTCTTTGCATTCATTTCATGAGACTAACACAAATAAATTACGTTCATCAATACTCTCACCGGAGAACTTATCTGCAGATATATTCAAATTTCATTCATCATATTAATGGACAACACATGTGGCCACCCGTACAAAATATAAATGAAATCCTTCTACCCAAAAGAAAACGCCAATCTGGTAGGTCAAAAAAGAAAAAAGTACGATATGTCGATGAGTCGTCAAGTTCAACAATGACTAGGAAGAACTCAATGATGTCATATGGTAGATGTCGATGTCAATGGCATAATAGTCACACTTGTCCTGACAATGAATCTATTTCAGACATTGTTTCTGTTTTTGCTTCGCAATACACATTTATGAATTTCCACATATTAGACGTGACGCATGTTCATTTCAACAAATTTCGCTAATAATTACATTTCCATTATTTTTTAATATAATTTTCATTTTATGTAAAAATCTTCTATACACAAGAGATACAGAAATGTATGACTATTTAGACTGTAATTAGTGAGATAAAGATGTGTAATTTATGATATAAAGTTGTAAAATTGGACAGAATTTTCTTTGTTTTATTATTGTCTCATAGTTAACTTCAAATAATTCTTGCAAATTCAAATCTCATTTGTATAACCCAAAGCTAAATCCAAATAATTAAGTACAAACATTAATAAAATCATTAAGTAAAATACAATTAAATGACAAACACAAAATAAAGTACAAATACAAATTAAAGTACAAATATAAATTAAAATTACAAAACAAAACTTTTTATTACAGACATAAACTAAAGTACATAAACTAAACTACAATAGGACATCATCAGCGTTATCATGTTTCATCCAATCCATGAGGTTTTGCCTCAGATTTCGTTGGGACTCAAGTAGCTCTCTCTGGATGACGGTTGGCTCTCCAACTCTGCCTACGAGGAACTATATCCTATACTTTATCATATCCTACTTGCTAGTCATCTGAGAGGGACAATATCCGAGCAAGGGCGTCCTCTATATTAATGTCTGTAGAGGTGGAGGGCCGCTGATCTCCCTGGCCGTCCTCCATATGAACGTCTCCCGTCGACTTCAACTTAGCTCATCCGAATCAAATAAATCCTATCAAATAAAACAATGGGTCTCTGTGCTCTCAGCTGCTCTCCAATCGGTAGCTGAATTCGAGCTCGCTTGACAATCTTCTATATCAACTTGTTGTGTGGAAAATTCTTGTTGCATGTCCGATCGATCTCATACATGTGACTTATAATCACGAAACCAAGGTCGAACATCTCCTCATTGTACAATTTCTCCATTACACAGAGATCCATGCAGGTCAAGAGATCTTTATGTCCGTCCCGAGGTAGAATGGTGTGAGCTATCAAATTGTGAATAACTCGAGCTCTGACGTTCAAATCTTTAGATTTTAGCTTCACGAATCCAGCAACGATGGAATTGTGATGAATTTCCCTAAAAAACTCTAGTTCCTCGGCCAATCTGAAAAAATCACAGTCTTGGAAAACATTGTAGTATCTCTCCACCTCAGGCTCTTCTCAAGCAAATCCGAGTACTTCATCAACTGTTTGTGGAGGTATGACAATCTCTGTACCAAATATGTACGTCTCCACCAATCCTGTTCTGCCAATAGAGATCAAGTTCGCATAAAACAAGCGAACAATACGTTTGTTGCTATTGTCTCTCAAACCTTACACTCCATGTAAGCCGATTTTGTAACATCTATTTGATCTTCAATAACTTTCAACCTCTGAAGTTGACAATTTTCAAATGAATAATCGAGTGATTTGACATATCTCACTTAAACTGCTCTTTACACAGCTGGTTTCTAAATTCCATAGACATATGCCTAGTTGGCAGTCATTGTTGTGGCTCCAGAACACCTTGTGCATGGTTTGTCGGATCCCCTTGAGATGATCTATCTTGTGACGGACCTCCTTGTGATGAGGCAACCTTTCATTTAATCACCAATTTGGGAGCCATTTTAGGAAAATGTTAAGAATTTAGGTTGAATGAGCATTTTGAGATTTGGATGATTTATGACTTGGATTTGTGAAATTTTTTGGATGATATTTAAAAAAAAATAGTTAAAGTTGGAGAAATCAACACGGAAATGGTCGAATTTAAAGTTAAAATCGTAAGGTGGGTAAAGAGAAAAGTAAGGTTTTTGACAACGAGGGATGAAAATTGAGGGTCAAATTCTGATATAGAGTCGGAGATCGATTCCTCGATCTGGGATGGTGACCTCCCGTTCTCAGCTCTAATTTTGAGAACGGGGGTCACCACTTCCGGATCGTCCCCCCGTTCTAAAAATGAAGCTTGAAAATAGGGAGACACCACCTCAGATCGACCCCTCGTATTCGAACTCCATGTTTGAGAACGGTGGACCGACCTGGAGCTGTGACCCTCCATTCTCATGCCTCATTTTTAGAACATGGAGCCGATCTAGGATGATGACTCCGATTGCACGTGGGATAGGGGTCTCCTTCCTCCACCTCAACCCCAACTAAATATGTCCAGTGCAACGTAGGCACTAAACAGATCAGAGAGCTGATGGAAAATGATCGAGGGTTTAATTTGTTACATTACATATTTTAAGATTTTAATTATTAAATTTTTTAGTTTAAGTATTATTTTAATTTAAATTTGTATTTTAGCGTTGAAATTGATTTTAACCCTGAACCAAAATTTCAAGATTTCCCTGGTTTCTCAACTAGATCACTGTTTTTCTTTCGTTTTGCGAGATCCATCTACTGCAACGAAGGGTTGTCCACCTTCATGAATTTGTTTTGAAGGTTTGGTTTGTGATAATGCTGTAGATCAGTGTCCTTCTTTCGTTCTGACAGATCCTATCGACTGCAATGGAGTCTGCATCTCCATGAATTTGTTGGAAGGCGAAGACAGAGCATCTTCGAAAGAAAAATGGGCAGCGGTGGGTTCGGGCTAGGTTACGCTTTCGACTCAAAGTCTGGGCAGATGATAATGTTGGCTTTGTTGCTCATGGTTGGATCCTTCTTCTTGGGTACCCTCTTCGGCAATAATGCCCCTATTTATGTTTCTCAAGCTCCTTCCAAATCTTCTTCCTCTTCTTCTTCATCCCCTGGTACCTCTCTCTCTCTCTCTCTCTCTCTCTCTCTCTCTCTCTCTCTCTCTCTCTCTC
>CM039520.1:20485616-20582130 GCA_022433055.1 Begonia peltatifolia | reverse complement strand
AAAAAAAAAACAATGTATGTTCTATATAGATTTATAATTTTTTATTTTTTTCTATCTCTCTCTCACTCTCTCTCTCTCTCTCTCTCGGTAGAAAGTAGAAGATAGAGAGGTTTTTGATTCCTAAAATATGACAACAAATTTTGAAATGTTAATATATTTGGAACATACATTGTTTTGTTGTTTTCTCCTTGTTTATGCTTAATTTGTGTTACGGCTTTTCATACTTTTCAAAGAAAGTTAAGATTAGGAAACTGCAATTGAAAGATTAGATAGAAGAGAAGAATTAGACAAACTGGGCATTAGATTTTCTGATTCTTGTCTGAATGGACAGTTGATCATTTTAATAGAGTTGGTAAATCATCTGGATCATAAAAATCAACTCATGAATTCCAAGGTATTCCTTTTATTTTCATTAAGTGTATTTTTCATTCGAATTAAGAGTTATTCAGTTAAACCAATGATTCATTACTGTAATAGATGGCAACACCCATTTTAGCTTCTCACAGCAAAAATAGAGATAAGGTTGGTTAGTCTTTAATCGATAGCCTGATGTTAGGCAAAGTACATAGATAATTTTGAGAAATTTCAAGCAATATGCTTAGAGTGAACTTCTTGAATTGTTATGTACTACTTGCTACCAGTTAAAGGTTAGACTTATGTTCACTTGTTATGAGGTTCGCTTTTCTACCAAACTGAAAAATTGGCCAGTATGATTAGCAGAAATTAATGATATTGTTGAAGTAGGCTTGTAGTTTTGAATACTTGTAGGATTTATCCTCTTTCCTCAGTTCTTTCCAATTTTTCTTTTGGGAACTTTTTTTTTTGAAATTTCCTTGTGATGATTTCTTATTTTGTAAGGAAATTTGTTATTAACTTAAGTTTATATCATGCATGACAGATTCTTACAAGTTTACAAACAAAGTTGCTCTTACATTCAGAAAGTCCAGAACTTCGGTTCCTCAGACTGGTATGAACATATGCCCAATAAAATTCAACGAATATATCCCTTGCCACGATATTTCTTACATACAAAAATTGCTGCCAAGCTTGGATCTTTCTAGAAGAGAAGAACTCGAGAGACACTGCCCCCCACTAGAGAATCGCCTCTTTTGTTTGGTTCCTCCACCTGAAGATTACAAGATTCCTGTAAATTGGCCAACTAGTAGAGATTACGTATGGAGAAGCAATGTAAATCATACCCATCTTGCCGAAGTTAAGGGAGGACAAAATTGGGTTCATGAACAAAATCAACTATGGTGGTTTCCCGGAGGTGGAACTCATTTCAAACACGGTGCAACTGAGTATATTGAAAGGTAATGACTTATTGTGATTATCTTATCTTTAAATCCTATTAGTTGACACCATGAAGAAACCTTTCCCTCTCTTTCTTCATCTAGTGTTATCCATACAAATTTAACAACTTTTTTATTGGAAATGTGTCATTTCATCTGATCATATCTCATCTTATTTCCTCTTTCGTCGCATTTTCATCAATTGAAAAGAGATCATTTGGTGTGAATTAGGTCCAATTACATGAAACTTAACGAGATAAATGAAATTTAATACTTATTTAGTTCTGTTTGGGTATGGGAAACTGTGGAAAAAATGAATACCCTAACTATTGGATTGGGACAGCCTAGCTCATGAGCCTAGATGCTGGGCTTGGCTCGGTCTGCATTATGGGGCGGAGCTAATCTCTGCCTGACACTGTACGGAGCCGAGCTAGCCAGCCCATCCATTTGCCAACACTTGGTCAATATCATAATTGGTGTTTTGCTATTTTTTTTTTCAGAGAACCTCTTGTAGCAATCTATTTGTCTCTGTACAGTAAAATCATTAGTCTAATCTTTTGTCTGTTTTCGATATAATTAGTCACTCATACTTTGATCATGTTCATTGCTTAATCTCGCTGATTTCCGGGGTAAGAATTTACAATATATTTGTAATATATATCAGAGTAGGGAACATGACAACAAATGAATTAGGTGATCTACGATCGGTGGGGGTATTTCAAGTTCTTGATATTGGATGTGGGGTTGCCAGCTTCTCGGCTTATCTTCTTCCGATGGATATCCAAACAATGTCCTTTGCTCCCAAAGATGGACATGAAAATCAGATTCAATTTGCTTTAGAACGAGGAATTGGTGCGATGATTTCCGCTTTAGCCACAAAACAGCTTCCATATCCTTCAAGGTCTTTTGACATGATTCACTGTTCGAGATGCCGGGTTGACTTTCATGAAAATGGTACAGCATATATGTGTTTATTTATATGTAATATTTTATTTTATATAAATAGGAAAACGATTGCAAATAAGTCATCTTTTATTTTTTCAAGAACTTTAGAATCATGTCACAACATTGAATCTTATATTCTTTCGTACCTCTCTGAAAGCAATCTAGTAGACAATTTGAAGGACATTCTTCGAACCTTCATTTACCTTTTTGGAACTTTTCTGATTCTATTCCGCTAGTTAGCTTATATTTTATTTGCTTTAAACGTGTTTTGTGTAGATGGCATTTTACTCAAAGAAGTTGATAGACTTTTGCGGCCTAATGGATATTTTGTCTACTCTGCTCCTCCTGCTTACAAAAAGGATAAGGACTATCCAATCATTTGGGATAAATTAGTCAATCTTACTACTGCAATGTGCTGGAACCTTATTTCTCGACAGGTTCAAACAGCAATCTGGATGAAACAAGAAAATCAATCATGCCTTGCACAAAATGCGGAGCAGAAACTATTGAATATATGCGATGAAATTGATGAATCTAAATCATCATGGAATACACCAGTGCAAAATTGTGTCCTTGCAAGCGCAGATCATCAGAAGCTCCCTTCTAAGCCAGATCGTCTTTCAGTTTTTTCCGATAGTCTCAGCAAAATAGGTTTGTTAATATGCTTTTATTAGATTGGTACTGATCTTTAAACCTTAAGTTGAGTTATTTCTAGATAATCTCCTTTTTGGGTCTGTGTAAACTGAATTAAAAATTATCTTTGTTGGTGGATATATGAAGGGTCGATTTATTCGTTAAATCTAGCACCTATATAGTATATTTTTCATTTAATGGGGTGTTTTAACCCAATTTACATAACTCCTCCGGCGATGAGATCAAAATTGCATTTACCCATCTATCAATCTCATTGGGATAATATCAACCATTTTAAAAGTTTAAACTTTTTGCATTCAAAAGGATTTTTCAGAAACTTCATCTCCTGTCCTGTGCATGTGTTCTTGAGTGGTTCCTATAGTTGATCTATCTTGATAAAATATTAACTTGTTAATCTGCTATGATATTTGTTTGAAACCAAATGTATGTTTTGCTGTGATAGGTGTTAGTCAAGATGAATTTGATTCAGATGCCTTATTTTGGCAAGATCAAATCCCCCATTATTGGCAGCTTATGGATGCAAGCAAAATCCGAAACATCATGGATATGAATGCTGTCTATGGAGGATTTGCCGTGGCCTTGAACACCTTTCCGGTCTGGGTTATGAACATTGTTCCCAAAAATACAAAAAATACGTTATCTGGTATATACGATCGAGGTCTGATTGGTGCTTTCCATGATTGGTAAGATGTTTCACTTTTTTATAAGGTTGAAGGAAAATACAATTTATTTCCAGATTTGGGTATTAATGTTTATTTTTGATCTAGGTGTGAACCCTTCTCAACTTATCCACGATCTTACGATCTTTTGCATGCTGATCGTCTCTTCTCTCGATACAAAAATGAAGGGGAAGGTTGTCTGTTAGAAGATCTTATGCTAGAAATGGACCGTATAACACGACCTCAGGTTATTATGAGTAACCTTTATATTCATTAAAATGATTAGCAAATGTAATCTTCATCGAAATTTAGATCTGTCGTAAGCTGTTGCTAAAGAGTTTTCTTGAAATACAGGAAAAGGATTAGAATCCAAATTCATTTTAAGGACTGTTTCTTGTCAAATAGTTTTTAAAAGCAATTTCCGCCATCTTGTTCGATGCGGTTTTACAGTTTCCACAAAATCTTAAAATGCAAAACTAGTTGCAGAGCTTAGTTATTACTGAGAATTCTCTCTCTACTCTGTCTAGTTTCTCCCTCAATGTTCTTCCCATCGCAATTTTGCAGGGCTTCATAATTATCAGAGACGAGGAGAAAATTACGTCGAGAATACGAGTTCTGGCTCCGAAGTTTTTGTGGGAGGTCGAATCTCATTTGCTGGAAAACAAAGAAAAGAAGATGGAAACTGTGTTAATCTGTAGAAAGAAGTTTTGGGCGGTAGTCTGAAAGACTCGCCTCCTCCTAAGTTTTGCAATTTCTCCATTAACATCTTCTTCTTCAGATTTCTGCCATAGCTGCTTATCTTGATCTCACAAGAACGAAGAGATGATATAATCAGAAAGCTAAGAAACTCTATGGTACATAATCTGTTTGTAAAATGTCTTTTTTTGTAGCAAACTGTGCATACAAGGGGAATCCACTAGCTTCTGCAAACTGTTTTTAAAAGTACTAATTTATTTGATTTTTCATGCTTGCGTTCTTTTTATCTTTTTTTATTGCTTTATTTTTTAAATTAATTTTGAAGTGAAAAGGCAATTAAGTGAAAGGAAGATAGAAGTAGAGAGAATTGAGCATTTGATTGGACAACGCAACCCCATGCTCTCCCCCCCCCCTTTGCCTCTTCCTCCATAACAGCCTTTGCACCATAATATTAATTTCTCTATTAATATTTGAAATTATTTTGGACAATTTCAGTTTTTGGATTTTAATATTAATTTTCAACAATCATGGCTTCTTTCTCGTCCATGGTGTCCCACACGACCAAACTTTGACGAAATGTTATCGGATTATCGATCGTGCTCTTATCCTTGTTCGGCATAACCTTTAAAAATTGTTTTCCGAAGTTCCCATCACGTCACGTTAGTACGTGAGATTAGAACGTAAAAATTATTGTAAATTTGCGATACTCATTGAGTGTCACAACTTTACACTAATTTTTATGCTCTAATCTGACGTTCTAACATGACGTTAACGTATTATTAACTAGTTGTTACAATTATTATTGTATAAAATAATCAACGGCATGAATCAATGAGCAAATAACACGAACCAAGATACGAGATAAAAGTGTAAAAAAAAGTAAAACATAAACAGATAAATGTTCATTTTTTTTTTAAAATTTGAGACTCCTTGTGTACTTCACTTTCACCGTCCACTCCCTAAGTTAAGATTAGTTTAGTTATTTGAAAATTGTCCAAACAACTTTCTTGTCATTTTTTATCCTTTACTTTAAAATGGTATAAACCGACATCTTTTGTTCGATATTACCCGTAAGTTAAGCAGTTAATTCAATTATCCAACTCGACAACTTTGTTTGTGCACAACGCAACATTGAACGCACACAAAAGGTGGACGTAGCCATGCAATTGGATTCGGTCGGAACCTCTTGAGAAAATAAAACGCATTTCTTTTATTAAAAAAAAAATCTTTAAAATGATATTTGGGTGTTACGAAATATTAAATTAGTTATATATTCGAATAATAAAAAAAAAATATTAGTGACCAAGGTTAAATAATTACCCAATAAGATTAAATAATTCTATGATATCATTTTACACAAACGAATGTAAGAAAAATGAAGTGAATCGGATTCTGATCTCAACTTGCATGAATTGAATTAATGAACTCAATAATTGTAGGGTCTTCTCTCAGTCTTTTTATTTTAATTTCGCTTTCGAGTAACTGTTTATTTCTAATCTCTTCTAAAAAATATGACAATTGTATGGAGGAGCATAACATGTAAGTCGTAACAAGGCGACACTTCTAAAATTGATGTGTCGTATGTCATTCATGTCTTATTTTAATTATTTATTTCATATGAAAATTAATGATTATTCGCTCGGCTAAATGCTAATTATAAAAATATTATTCACTCTTATTTTATAGTGTTTGTAATTTGCTTATTGCAAAGATTATATCATAAATGCCAACTATGTGACAAAACAACTTTATTTTTAAATGAGTGGTTGAATGATGAATTTCTTTATCAAAACATTAGGTATAGCAAACAAACAAATTAAAACATAAAATAAAAAAGACTGATTAGAGTGATTTTTCATAAATCAAAAGATGTTTATATCTGATTAAATCGGGAATTAATCACTGAAAAAGTTGACTATCTATGATTCATTTAGGTCAACGCCCTCGGTATTGTTTTTAGATCTTATCTCAAAATGCATGTTGTTCGTGTGTAGAGAAAGCTCTAATTAAGTATTTGATCGTTTCGCGTTCTCAAAACGTTGTTAGATTGTTGGATTGTGGGCTATCATGCTCTAATTCATTATTAATCAATCTCAAAGTCATCCTACGCGAACATAAAATCTTAAATCTAGTTCGAGTGGCTCGACTCTCTTTGAAATTGTTGACAATTTCTTCAGCTTTGTCACGACTTCATCTATGGGGGACTTCGCGTTTATAATTCAACTTATTCGATTAGAAATTTAATAAAGCTCTGTCACGTATTCTATTAAAGTCGCGTGTGACAATTTTTGTTGGTCTTTTTAACTTCAAGTTTATGAGTGATATTGATAAAATAAATGACACAAAATATGTCAAAGTTTTAATGAATCATAAGAATGAATTAAAACATTCTCTATAAAAATTAAATAAAAACTAAAACAATGAATATATATATAACAAGAGAGAGAAATAGATTTAAATAAAAAGTAAAATATTTACACAGAACGTTTTTGTACCTGACAATATTACTCAAATGGCGACAGTTCTTAACTCCAGTTGACACTGTTGGCTCTTTAAAAATACAGGCTTCGATCACACACTCAGAATCTAGAGAGAGAAAGAGATGGATCAACTCAATGACAATGTCAGAGGTGGGAAAGACAAAAGGAATGAGAGAGAGTTTGAAAGCAAAGATGGTTTTTTTTTTTCTTTTTTGAGTTTTTTCCTTGGTAATCTTCTTCTTCTTCCTTGATCTGAAACTGTATTTTAATGAAAAGTCCCATAACAATCACTCTGCCTCTTCTGTTTCTGTGTCCAATCAGTTAGAGAGAGAAACAGAAACTGTAGATTTCTGACTTTAGGAGAGAGAAACCATGGAAATCAGTGCCTTGCGATCGCTACCCTCCAAAACAGACTCAGAAACCTCTTAATTTCTCTATCAACAACAATAACTTTGTGGACAGAAAGGAGGAGAGAGATTAGGGGGAAAGTGTGGGACTGAAATGGAAGTAACAGGTTTGTGACACGTGTATCGTCTTTTAGGGTTTCTGGGTATCATTAATGGAGACAGTTCTATAATTTACTGATTTTAGGGTACGGATTTTCTGCAGTAAAAGCCGTTTTGGAATTGCTGTTCGAAGGCGACTGAAAAGGTTCTCTCTCTACCCTTTCTCTCTCTCTCTCTCTCACCATACTTTACTCTCCATCTCTCTCATCTCTCACCTCTCTCTCTCTCTCTCTAAACTGGTCTGCGTTTGAGAGGTCAGTTCAGAGGTCTGTATCAAACATCTCTCTCACATGCAACGTCTAGTCTTGTCATAGCATTTTCCATCCCTAAAACCTCACTATCTCTCACTTTCTCTCTCTCTATTTCTCTATTTCCCTCTCTACAGACAGACGCAGACACGTATGCTAAGATCCGGAAAAATACACGGAAAACGTTTCGATCTAAAGATAAAACTGATACCTTCAAACTCATGTTGATCGAACGGCAACATCATCGGTTGTTGAATTTCTCCTTTACTTTGTGTTCTTCCGAAATTCCCACTAACAAATCTAAATATTAACTCTGGTTTTTTAAAAATAAAAAATGATATATTTGAATCTTTGATTCATATCAGCTTACAGAAAATAATGGGAAAACCCTCTTTTTACTTTCTAAAATAAATTAATATTTAATTTGTATAAAAGAAATATAACTTTTTAAATATATATTATCCTTGTAAATTATTTCATCCCACTTCCAATAAAGATTAGGGTTATAAAGAAACCTCGGAGTGCAAAACTGTCAGATATTTGCTATAATATTCATACTTTTTAAAGTCGATTGATTAATTAATCCACTAATTTACAGGGTTATGCATGTGATTCAAATTACAATTTTTTTAATCCTTAATTTTGACAATTAAATAGCAAAAACTTTTGCTATTTAACTGAACTTCCATTGTTGACTGTTCTTGAGCACTTTTTCAATATCAATATACAGTAAATAAAAGTTATTATTTGAAAAAAATTAAAAGGCCGATATACCTGCTTTAACTGAGTTTTGCTGGGCTCACTGCTTAATTCCCAATCCTAACAGTAGATTGTAGCAAAAGCCTAGGGTTTTTGAAGACATAGCTTTTTAAATGATGGGGACAAACTTTCCCATAGACAACTGTGAAGCTTTTCATGCAATTTGAGGGTAAAGTCTCTATGAATCTCATTAACTTCTCTCTACAACTCCTCTTTTCCAAAAACAAGTTTTAATAATATGTTCACAAATCATACTTTGAAGGATTTTTTCTTCCCACCATTTGTACATGTATTTCGACACTACATGTGGAGTCCCTCGATTCTCCCAATATAATATTGTTCATTTTGAGGCAGAATCCGTACAGATTTGTTTTGGCAGTTAGCTCAAAGCACGTTGTATTAAGTAAGGAGAAGAACTTTATTTATAGAGCATTCAATATTCAAAACGACGTGAGATTATACCCCCTAATAGTATCAACAGAATCTCGAGTTCTTATTGCCTTCACGTGATAGTCTGCCACACTACACAATTTATATATCAAATTTGAGTAATAGTACAACGTGATAGGGCAAGTACATAAGTGATTGATGTCACAAGGACAACATAGAGATTAATGATTTATAAGTAGAGTTTTTCAAAGTGTATTTTAAGGTACAACTCGAACACAACACATGTTCACTTTAGGCCGAAATTTGTACGGTTTATTCCCAGATTTTATCCGGAAATGCCTTGTATTACATGGGAATCGAAACTCTACTATCAAGACTAAATTGATGGTTCAACTCTGTATATTTTTTTTAATCAAACAATCATTGGTTTTGATAGCAAAATCCTCCTGTTCGTAGTAGGCAGAAGCTCAAATTTTACTACAAAAGAAAAATGGATTCATCAAGATAGTAACTTTTCTTTTTCCTTTCCTGTACTTTCTCTCCTTACAATTTCTGGGAATCCAAACAACGAAGAACAGAAAATCCAATTCCCACTCAAACTAGTGGTGATCTGAACAACCCATGATTCTGTGGCTGTTCCATAATTAGCGAAGGTCAAAAGTGGACTTTTTCAATTGTCATTACTCCATCTCTTCTTCTTTTCTCCTCCATTACTGGTTGTCTCCAAGCTTCGCAGAGTACAATCAACGCTGGTAATTTTATTTTTGGTAATTTTAATTATTATTTTTAAAAGAGAGCACTTATATTGTGTGACCGAAAAGTTGGACATCTTGTGAGAACCATAATTCCTCACTAATATCAAGAACTATTCTATGAACCTCACCCGAAAAGAGGAGATTGTGAATGACGAGGAAATGTGTCTTTGATTCTCTATTTTCTCCTTTTCACATACTGTATACAGAGTTAAATAATAAAAAATAATTAATATTGCATTTATGTGTATATCTTAATGCCTCCATTAAAAGACAAAAAAAAAAAAAAAAAAAACAATTTTGGAATTAGGGTTTTCTACTATTTCCCAAATGGGTTCATGATCCAACTTTATGGCCATCTGTGTCCCCTTTTGACATTCCACAATTGTTCAATTTAAGATGATTGCAGTGAAGACCATGCATGTCTTTATGTCTCGCAATTGTTCATAATATACTTATATATGTATATAGTCCAAAAATATCAATACTTTTATGATTTGAGGAGAGAAATTGTGTCATAAAATTACTATTTTCAACTCTATATAGATGGCCAGCCAACCACACAATTTGTCACGTTGATTGATGTCACTAACTTTTAGGCTTACCATTTCATAAGTCAAAACAATTCCATTTCCACCCCCTTTTTTTTGTGCAAATTTTAGGGTTTTTTTCAAAAATATTTTTAAAGCATAACAAAAACTAATCCTTACAAATGCAAAATAAAAGAATTAAACAATTAAAGAATTTTATCATCGTGTAATTCATCATATAATATTCACAAGTATTATTATACTTATCACATCATCACTTTAATTACACTAATTAAATTAATCATCATAAGATCAATTTAGTTTAGAATGTTAAAATTTATTTTACTTTTTTTTAAATTTAAATATTAATAGTAAACTGAAGGAGTTGACTTGACAAATAATGTTGCACTTACACTCGGTCATTTTGAACCCTAATGTGATTCTAGTTCATGTCCCATTTATACAATTTCAACCAACTTTTAGCCACTAACTTTGAAGAGCACTAACTTTTTATTAAAAGAATGAAATTTATTTCGACTGAAACCCTAATCTGTTAATATTCATTATTCTAGATAAAGTAAATATATAAATAATGATCCTATTACGATTAAATCTAGTAATACATGTTAATTTACACTCTTAAAAGATGTGTTACTATCAATTGAACTCATATTTTGACTAAAAACTAAATAAAAACAAATGTACAAACCAACAATCCACATGTCACCGCATGACTGGAAAGTTATATAAATTGAAGTGCAATCCTAACATTACTTGCATGACTAAAAAAGTACAATCTATGGATTATTAATTTTATGATACAATACACCTTGTATTAAATTAGTAAAAACCCTTTGCTAGGAGGTGCACAAATTTTACTAAAAGAGGATAGAATCTTCAATTGTATGACTTTACCCAATATATTGAAGTGTCAAAACTTCCCAACAGCTACAGATATTAGGGTTAGGAAAAAATGGAGACACTGTGCTTCTATTTACTAGCCACATGATCTTACTTTTTATCTATATATACTTGTCAGTTGTTCTCCAATAGCTATTTTTGAGCAATGTATTAGGTTATATTTAACAGAGAAATTTACAATTTGGAAGAGTAGAAATAATAAAATAAGAAATAAATTGTGAGAGGAATAATAGAAGGAAAGGAGACCAGAGTGAAAAGACAAGTCAAACGTCAAATCGGTTGTCTTTTGAAATCATGAGACAGTGAGTGTGGGAATGTGCTGTCAATCCAATGGATTCTATTTTTATACTTTTAAGATATTATTTTTCTACTTTAATAATATTATCGACTTTAAAAACTCATAATTTATTAATTAAAATAATTAAAAAGATAAATTTTATTTATAAAATACTCAATTTTAAATTTTTTAAAAATTATAAAATTTGCGTCCCATTGTTATTTGTTAAGGTCTCACCATCAATGAAATTTTAAGTCATTTTTTACTTTAGACTTTTACTATTTATATTTTTATTTGTCAATAATGATAATTTTATAAAGAATTTGCATGAGTAAAAGGTTATAAATTAATCAATTAAATTAAATTATTTATTATAATGTTATTGGGAAAAAGAAACACAAAACCCAAGCATCTAGTTCTTGAGCCCCTTAGCTCAGCCTCAAACTTACACGTTTCCCTTTACAACCTTTCTTCTTTCATAACAAGAAACTCTTTTGATTATACTATGATTTTAAAGTTAAATAGTTATAAAGTTAAAGTAATATTTCGTAAGAGATAAGAATAAACTCAGACCGATACTCTTAGTCGTTAAATTACCTAAATTATGATCATAGTTTGTTTGTCATTTTACTTTAGTACGTGCAATCTCTTTCTCGATGAAATTATTGAAGTATAAATTTGTTTCGCTTTGGTTTATTTGTTTTTTCTTGTTCATTGAAATGGTTCAAATTTTTGTTGGGTTTAAAAAATTCTCATTTTACATTGATCGATGTAATAAATTAATTGCGAAATTAAAGATATGGTCTAAGTGGATTGTTATAATACTTTTTTTTATTTTGATAAATATAATAAAAATTTTCTTTTAATGCTAATTAAAACCTAAGGTAAGAGATACTATTAGTCTTTGTAATTTAGGTGTGATTTCAATTTAGATTCTCATGGTTTTACTTTTCTCGTTAAGATCTTTATAGATTTAATTTTATTTTTAAATCGTTCTTCGAATAGGCCTGCGATGATTTTTTTATTTATTTATGTAATCTAAACTGACTCTAATTTTGTCATTTTTAAATTAAATTAGCTAAAAAATATTTATTTCACAAAAATAACTAAAACAATTTCAATCATTTTACTCCAATTAAGTATCTTATAGCTAACTTAAATAAGTGATGTAACTAAAAAAACTATCCGATGGCTTTTTCTTAAATTAAATTATGAAAATATATTGAAAGACTATTTGAAGGCCAAGTTAAACTGTGAAGATTTTAATAAAAAAAAAACTAAAACGGAGACTAAATTGAGGCAACAAAAATCATAAATTGCCCTAAAAACTATGAAAAGCAAAGTAAAACAATAACCATACATGAAAAAAAATTAAGGGTAATGCGACATTCACTCTCATATTTTATTCTCTTAAAATACTCGTTGTTGTATTAAACGATTGGTGCAATTAACGTGATAAAATATAAATAGATAAGTTATAACATTAGTTATACTTTAATTGCACAAATAATTGTCTGATACACGTTTTAAAGAGAATATAGAATAAGAGAGTAAACATAACGTAATTCAACAATTAAAGAAACACCTTTAATTATAAGAGTAATGCTAGCATTATTCTAATTATAATAACTAATTGCAAGGAAGACTTTAATTAAAAAAAAATGAAATTTTTAATTCACCGAAAATACATGAAAACTTGTTCCGTGCACCTTCAGTTATATATTGTACATTCTATCAAGTTTCGGATGTCTTAATTCGTTAATATCAAAATAAGACTGTGAAAATTGAAGAAGTTTAGCATAATATAAATTTATATAAATTACACTACTTAAGAAAGTTAATATTTTGTTATAAATTAAATAATAAAATAATTTTACATCGTTCTAATTTAGGACTATTGTCAATTGTCAATGTGACTCTCAATAAAAGGCTTCAATATTTTAAAATTTTATGAAATATTATTCACAATGAAAATTCACCAACTTAATTAATTTTGTGTGATAAATTAAGTAATATACTCAAATAATTGAGAAACGTCCATAATATCTCTATCCCTTTCTACCATTAATTATGAGAAGTAACTAGTCCCAAAAAAGCTATTGCTCTTCTAAGCTTGAGTGGATAGACAAGAAAAACCCTATAAGAAATATATCAACTTATTAATTAATTTAATTTAAGTAACACAAGATGAATTACTACGCGAAGTAGGGAATAATTTGTCGAAATGGGTCAATTGGGCAGTCATCCCTACAATCCTACACGATTGATATGAAATTTACGTGTCATTAAATTTTAATTACGTTACCAACAATGGAAGACGCATCAAATTATAAATTTAAGAGCGTGAAATTAAAATGGGGAGTCAATTAAAGTCATACATGGTTTGAGTCCATGTGCAATGTTTTGATTGGAGAATATAATTGTGTGTTTTTTTTTTTGTAAAAGTGAGAAATGATAATGTGTTTATATAGGGGTCAAACAAGGGCTATAAGCCTAATAAACTATATAATATAAAAGTAGGTTTGATTTATAATGTTAATTTAAATCCCCATCACATCATTTTCTATTGTCTTTAATCCCTTAAATATCCTTTGCAATTTGCATTGAACTTTTTTATTGAATTTCTTTCTCAAACATCTCAGTTTGCTCTCTCTCTCTCTCTCTCTCTCTCTCTCTCTCTTTCTCTCCCCCTATTGGAATTGTTTCTCAATCACTTCATCTAGCCAGCCACCATCCATCTCTCTCTCTCTCTCTCTCTCTCTCTCTCTCTCTCTCTAGTCTTACTTTCTCTCTCTCTCAAAACTCACTCTCGCGTACAGGGTTCTTCGTTCCTCTTTAGAATATCTAAAAGACCATTAACAGTAAGCTTCTCATCTTTCTCATCATAGACTTCAAGTGAATCAACTCTTCTCCACACTTTTCTCTTGACCTCCCTCTTTATCTCTCTAAGTTTCCCTCTCTCTCTCTCTCTCTCTCTTACATTTTTAAACACCAACACAGAAGCACCCACAGTGACCGCAAAACCTAGAAGAAGACCTACTAACGCCATGACCCTTGAAGACTCTCTAAGATCTCTCTCTCTCGACTACCTCAACCTCCTCATCAATGGCCAAGCCTTCAGCGACGTTACTTTCAGCGTAGAGGGTCGTCTTCTCCACGCTCACCGCTGCATCTTAGCCGCTCGCAGCCTCTTCTTCCGCAAGTTCTTCTGTGGACCAGACTCTCCGTCCGGACCCGAGCCGCCACCGTCTGGGATCGGCCAGACCTCTCCGTCGAGAAACCCTCAAGTAATTCCGGTGAACTCGGTCGGCTACGAGGTGTTCTTACTGTTGCTTCAGTTTCTGTACAGTGGCCAAGTCTCCATAGTCCCTCAGAAGCACGAGGCTAGGCCTAATTGTGGGGAGAGAGGGTGCTGGCATACACATTGCAGCTCAGCCGTTGATCTCGCTCTTGGAACTCTCTCTGCCGCTAGATCTTTCGGGGTTGAACAGCTCGTACTGCTCACTCAGGTTCTTCTTCATCGTCATCTTCTTCTTCAACCTAAACTCACACAGTTCACGAAATTCTAAACCAAAGTGGGTATTGATCTTGAGAGGATAGTGGGTTGTGATTTTTCTTGAGTGGGTTCCCACTTTTTAATCTTTTCAAGATCAAATCGTTTGGAGTTGATTTCTGTTTAATTTTTATTTTCAATTTCATGAACTTCTTACAAATTCCAACTAATTTGGAGCTGATTACTCTAAGCTTCGCATCTCTTTCCAATCGGTTCATCGATTCTCCAAATACTGCATTTGAGACTGAATCTCCCTCTTAAACTCTTACTACAATCTCTCATTTTTGTCTCAGTTTTTTTGCCATTGAGCAGTGAAATGATCCAATTTTCCCCATCTTTTTTCGATTTGTTGAAGTGAACATTTAAAGAAGTTCCTCTAAATAGCATTAATCTTCGTCTATTTTAATGTAAGATTGATGTTCTTTCCCAAACTTGCATAAAAAACTGAGCAAATCTGAGCATCTTTTTCCCTTCAAGCTGTAGAAACTTCTGAAATAATTCACTTGAATTCTCATTAAATACACTGTTCTTTTCTATTTACAGAAGCAATTGGCATCCATGGTAGAAAAAGCCTCCATTGAAGACGTGATGAAAGTTCTGATTGCCTCACGAAAGCAAGAAATGCACCAACTTTGGACAACTTGTTCGCACTTAGTAGCGAAATCCGGCCTCCCGACTGAAATTCTGGCCAAACACATCCCCATCGAAGTAGTCGCCAAGATCGAAGAACTCAGACTCAAATCCTCATTTTCCTGTGGATCGATTCTCCCCCACCACCACCCCCACCACCGCGACCTCAGCGCTGCCGCTGATATCAAAGACCAGAAAATCCGGCGAATGAGGCGGGCTCTAGATTCTTCCGATGTCGAGCTCGTCAAACTAATGGTAATGGGAGAAGGGTTAAACCTAGACGAAGCATTGGCCTTGCATTATGCTGTCGAAAATTGTAGCCGAGAAGTAGTCAAAGCATTACTCGAGCTCGGTGCAGCTGACGTGAACCACCCTGCTGGGCCGGCCGGGAAAACCCCTCTTCACGTTGCATCTGAAATGGTCTCGCCGGACATGGTGGCGGTTCTACTCGACCACCATGCCGACCCGAACGTAAGAACCGTAAGTGGAATAACTCCTCTTGATGTTTTAAGAACCCTAACTTCAGATTTTCTCTTCAAAGGAGCGCTTCCTGGTCTAACCCACATCGAGCCAAACAAGCTAAGGCTATGTCTGGAGCTTGTTCAATCTGCTGCCCTAGTTCTTTCTCGTGAAGAAGGAAATAATAATGGGGGTAATAATAATATGGATTTAGCTTCGTCTACAGCAATTTACCTTCCGTCCGCCATTAGCGATGAGCTTTGTAGTAGCAGTGGAAATAGCAGCAATATTTGCAGTCTTAATCTTGATTCTAGGTTGGTTTATCTTAATCTTGGCGCATCTGTTTCTGCTCAAATGGATGGAAATGATGATATTGGGAGACAACGCCATAGCCATAACCAGAGGGAAGCCATGGCCAGACATGGTGATCCTTCTTCAATGTACGGCCAGCACTCCCATGATTTCTGACCAGAAGAAGAGGGTGACGAAGAAATTGATGGAACTCGGCAAATCACGAATTATTGGGTTATAAAAAGATATATATATATATATATATATTCAGTTACCTGTTTCTCTGAATTTTGTGGGCTTTTCAATGATTTTCACCAAATGAAATGTATTATCAACGCAGACATGAGATGAGACAAGGAGGGAATCTGATTTCTTCTTCTTTTGTTTTTGTTTTCTGAAAGATTTGAGAGAAGAAAAGAAGATCAAATCAGTTCAATCTTTTCAAGAAAAACCATAGATTCTGTCACAACCCTTGAGCATTAATTGAAGATTCTTATCAAATATCACACCTCTTGTCCAGTTCTTGTCCTTCTCCAATCTTGTTTCCAACAGTGAACAACAACACAACTAGTTTTTGGCTCTGTTCTTTCAATTGTTTGCACTTATTTTTTTTTTCGGTTTATGCAACCAAGAAGATCACAGATTAATGAACAATGAAGTGATCTGTTATTTATTATTTTAATTTAGAAGCATGTTTAAAATAATAATAAAAAGCATCAGTTGGGTAATTGTATATAATTTATTATCGAAAAGAACTCATCTTCTTGCTATTTTTAGGGCTATTATTCTGCCTCATCATCTAGTCCTAATTTGATGTGTTGGTTTAAGCTCGGTCTGCTCTGGATCGATTTTTGACCAGACTTTTATACTTTCAACTCTGCTCGGGTTCAATTTTTGACCCGAATTTTATACTTTCAAGTCTGAATCAGGTTGGCCTTTGTGCAACGGTAACATCACGACACCAATAAATTATTTTTTTGATGAAATATAATTGAGATGGCGACTTCTGCTATTAGTGTCACGTTAGTTTTAAAATTAAAAAGAAAATTACTAAAGATTCGTCTAAAAACTCGCTCAATGCCACTTCAAAGGCCGGTAGACTAGATCTTAAACGGTTCAATTTTTGTCTTAACAAGCCAAGGCCTAGACAAAGTCCAAGAACATGCTTGACTTCTATGAACCATGCTGGCCAAGGATGAACTATTATAGCATTCTATGGTTTAGTGCACAAAGAAAATCAATAATTAAAGTGAAATATTTCATTTATTTATCAAATATTAAATTATTCTACACTTGTCATGATTGGGCTGCAACTATAAACCCTTTTAATTGTAATCTACTAAATCAAAGATACGTATGCGATTGATATTTTCATAGTGAGATGAGCAAAATAAGTAGATAGCAGGTCAAATTCCTCAAATAGCTTTGTTTAAAGGTTCCGAGAAAGTCGATTCGATTCTACTCCACAGAGTTAGTTACGTATACGACTTGTTAGCTCGATAGCCAAAAACATTTAATTGTTTACTTGCGGTAAAGCTCAAATAGGCTCAATTGACACTACAATTATTTTTTGATGTGAATCAAATATGACATTATAAGTTTTTCCGACTAATTTCAAATTCATTGACTAAATTTGGAGTTAAATTGTGATGACTCATTTTTGTGAGAGTTTGACCTGAGATTAAGTAGTGTGAACACATTTCTCATTGAAAATTAATGACTTGGAGGACTTTATATTTATTTATCTTGTCATCTCCAACTAAAATAACTTATTTTAGGGTCAAATCCAGGAATGAATACTCGTCAAGGAAGTGAGGAAGTGATCATGGTGGTTCATCGTACTAAGTATTTGTTGGGGCTCACGATTAAGTGATGTGATCACAATACTACATTGAAAATTTGCATTTTAGGAATACAATACAATTTTATGGTGAAACCTAAAAGGACGGTTGTTTGAGTTTCAGCCCAAAACAAAAAATGTAATCTTGCCGTAAGGGGACGAGGTGTCCTTGTTTTTTGGTCCAATCCTCGTACACATACATTTCCTCCGAATTGTAAAATAAGGAAAATCTTATATAGGTTTAACAAATAATTTCTCAACTTTTTTTTTGTGTTTTGTTTTAATATAATTCTTTTTTTTTGTCTCGTTACATACTGGTGTCATCATTTGTTCTTCTCCCTTCAATGAAGCTCGTCTTGGGTTGTTTCTATTTTTTTTTTTCTCTTCTCGATATGTTCTGGCATTTCTTCTCCTTCTGTTTGTTTTTTCTCTCTTCTCGCTTGGAGTGGTGTGCTATTTCGGAGTGATTTTGTTTTTGGTTTCTTTCTTCTCTCTTCTAGTGTGGTCTTTACACATGTAAATTCACGTCTATGAATGTTTACACATATACGTATACATACATGTAAATTTACCTTGTGTGAAAGTTGTTATTTTTTATTTAAACATCGTGTTAATTGAGATTTTCGGGTCAAGTAGATTGTGTTCAGTTTGTTTTATGGTCCCACATATGGTCATTTGTTTTCTTAGTTTTTCCTACTTGCACCAGCAACAATCAATCATCTTAATCTTACCGCGTTCTGCTTTTGAAAGATTTGTATGTTTATTTTATTCTCTGCTTGTATCTCTTTTAATTTCCCTCTGAATGCTCTTTGATTTGAATTGTTCCTTGTCGATGTGATGTATTTTGTATGGTTTCTTAATTTATGATGTTGGCCAAGATATTGTTGTTCAAAGTTTGATCAGCCTGGGGTTTGATACATTGTAAGAGTTGTATGTTTTGTTCGTTGCATAAATTTGTCTCTCAAATAATGTTTGGAAAGAACAGTAATGCTCTTCATTGCAATGATGGTGGTTTTGATTTGGTTGTATGCCGGTTTCACTTTTCATACCATCTTCATTCGCATTTGAATTGTTGATTGTCGTTGTAGTGTATTCTGTGTACATTTTTAATTGTGACATTAAGCAAGACATTGTCTTTCAAACTTTGAGAGCTACGTGGTTTGCTACATTGATGATATTTTATGTTTTGTTTGTTTCACAAATTTGTCCTTCCTTAATAGTGTTTAAAAAAAACACAATTGTTTGATCATGTTAATGAAACAAATCGCTGACATATTTCCTAAAATAAATGAAGATTCGGTTGTTGAGGTTCGTGTTCTTCGTAAGTCATTACAAAAAATTGGTCTGTCCAGCACAACAAAGTTTGAAAGGCTGCTTCTCATTGATTTTAGCAGTAATTTCCGTCCACCCTCGTCCTTGTCATTTTTTAATTTCTCCCACAAAAATTCCGTTTTTTTTTTTCTTCAGGGAACCCGAGTGCATGAAATTTTGTTCCCTTTCGATATTAACCTTTTCCAAAGTACCTTGCACTTATGAAAGAATTATTATGTATCTTTTCTACTTGGTCAGAGAAAGTAAGCTAGAGTTTCGGATTGGAGATTACCTTAATCAATGGGTCATAAATAGGCGTACATTTGTTGAAGACGTGCATATTTCTGAGATTGGTTTTTCTCGAGAATCATTTACCTACACTCCTTTCGATTAATTGCAATCCTACGTTGGGACTTAACGTTTAATTGGTGAAGTAAGTTCTTTTTATATCATCTTTGTCTTTCACCGTTCCATTTTCTTTCTTTTAGTCTGTTAATCTTACCTTTGTTGACTATTCTATGTAATTAGAAATTGTAGGCATTGTTGTTGCTATGTTACCTTCCAAGACGATCAACACAAAGGGTGATGGCTTGCAAGTTAGAGAAATACTCTTTGTTGATTCAAAGTGTGCCTCTCTTCTTCCCTTTTTCCAAATTTTGTCTTTTGAAACAACCTCACCTATCTTTTTTCTTGTATTTTGTCTTCTATTCGACTTTCTACGTGGGGTCAACTTGTATGCAACGAATGCAATAAAATTTCTTCAATAACTCATGATCATTTTGTCATCATTACTACGGACTTGATCATCTCAGCTTTTCATGGTATTTTAATTTAAAGTGTTCAATTTTTCATCATCTTCTAATATTTGTTGCGAAAAATCCAAATCAATTAAACGTGTAGCAAAAATAATAAAGCGTAAAAGTACGAGTCGAACCCATAAGGACTATTTTCGTAAATTTTTAAATTAAAATGAATAACGAAATTTTGTTAATTATTTTTTATTTAAAATAAAATAGTAAAATTTAATTAGGTAAATTAAAATTAAATAAAGTTGTTGGATCTAAAGAGACAAAAATTTAGAGTTTTCGATTTCACCTAATTAATCTTATTTAGTATTCCTAATTTAATTTATTAATGTCTATTCCAATGTGTTAATGACAATTTTACGAATATATTTATCAATTTCTCTCGAGTAATGACAAATTTATTCAATTAGCAGATTATTATCTCTCGATTTCTAACTCTAAGAATTAATTGAATATATTAAGAATGAAAAATTAAAATACCACATAAACGCATTATCTATCTCTAGTTTAACATTTTTTCATGGTAAATTATCCATTGTACGATTATTTATCTCCTTTCGGTCTCAAAATAATCCTATGAATATGCTATTGTTGATCAGACAATCACAAGCATTAATAACAGAATAATTTATTCAACACAATATCGAAACAGAAAATCAACAATTTGAATTAAAGAAAGAACTAAACAGTCATAATTCGGCTACATCACAGCCTTAGAAAAGAAAATTGGTTCATGATAGAGTAATGAAAAACAATAGAGATAATAATGAAATTCATAGTTCATAAAAAAAGGAGAAATAAAACTAAGTTTGTCGATCAGGATTCGTCTCCCCGAAGCTCTCTGGCTTTCAACCTGAGCGATCTTCTTTTTTTTTAGCCCTAGACGACTCTCCAACAATACCCCCAAAAGCTGCCTCTAACCTTGGTTTTATAACATAATTCTGAATTATGTATCAGGGTCAACGATCAACGGTTGAAATTAAAATAGTAATCAACGGTTAAGATCAAAACCTAAAATTATTTTTTTTTATTCAGTAACAGCCGATCGATAGCCTCCTAGTGGTCGATTGATCGGCAACCATTCTGGTTTGACATTTTTTTTCCCTCACAACTTTCCCTTTTTTGCTTCGTGATGCATCTAATTCTTTTTGTTGAAACTATAACCTGCTAAATTTCATTTTCTCTGCGCACTTACACCAAAAACGTCAAATTCTCTCAAACACTTGAGAAAAACTTATCAAATCAAATATAAAAGAGTATGAATAAATGTGTAAATGCACACTTATCACACACCCAAACTTGAACAAAAGTTTGTCCTTAAGCGTATACGATTAAGCAAAATTATAACAAAGTCAAACTCAATCCCATGCAAAACATTAATAAATGAACCTGTGAAAATGCAATCTTAATCAATGTTTATGGTAATTGTTTCAGCTTGAAAAATTCATATTAAAGTCACCACAATTACCACTTTATAAAAGAAATAACTTATATTAATGCATTAACAATTGGTTACTCGGAAATCCTCGAGTGTGTGTGTGGCTCCATTTTTATTTCCTGTAACTGTTTGGTTAACTAATATAGCTATGAGAAAGGAATGCACTCAAATGTCACTTGTAGATCACTTCATCCACTTTAATCATCCTGCGACCTTGTCCACAATCCAACTAATAGCAAATATCAGTAAATCACAATAAGAGTCAATAGGTCTTTCAAAGCTTGTAATGAAAGGTCAGGGTAAAAGGTAGAAATTATTTGGATGCAAACGATTATTTAGAGCACAACTCATCCCTGCTTATTTCACCCACTCAAAATTTTTTTTCTCGTCACTCACTTCCTTATTAAACTCAATCAAACTTTCTTTTAATCACTCACCACTAAATTTATCTCATTCAACATTACCCAAACTAACTTATTTGTCATCATGTCAAGATTACAACCAATACAACTTTTAATATGTTACAAACAAGAGAACTAAATAAAACTGTAATCACGGCTTAACTTGCGCCGTTTTTTTTTTTTTTTTTTTTTGCAATAAGAATAGAAATACAAATTGCTAAACTTTGACAAAGTACAAATAGATAAAAATTTGTCAAATGATAAAAGAGTTTATTTCTATTCTTACCATCACATTTTCTGACTCTTCCCCAAATATATCAATATCTCTCTTGTTTATTAAATATGGTAGGATAACTGAATAATAGACTAGACTGAATTATAGGTAACCAATGAACAATAAATCGGCTCAAAAGGGTGACTAAGGGTGTCATTAAATGACATAACAATGTAGGCTAAGAAAGGTCAAGCGGTCCAATGATGGCCTAAGTGATTCTCTTATTTTTGAAAAACATTATTCGCATTCGTGAATAATGGGCAAAACCAAGAAGGATTTTTATCTCACTATCACTTATTAAATTTGTCTGGGGTTTCACTCCCTTACTGTGTTTGGACTTCGATATATGTAGACTACATATGTATGATACCAACATATCAAGTCAAACAAGAATGAAAATAAGCGTATGAATTTCGAGTATAACTTTGTAAGCTCAAATCAACATTAACTACTACTATAAGTCATCTTTTACTAAGAGTTTTTTTAGGGGCTAAAACATAAATTTAATCAAAATCTCAGTCATAGACACCTCAACTCAGATTTTAGTAGGAGTGTACGTTGTTCGATCCGGTCCGATTTTGAGAAAAATTAGGACCAGATCAATAATATTCGGTTTTCAATTTTTAAGACCGGTACCATCAAAATTTTTTTAAGGATTAGACCACAACCGGACCAGAATTTCGATTTCGGTTCTAGTTTTCCCAATTTTGTTCAAAATTTTTGTAATTTTTGTCTCATTTATAATACTTGTCTCCAAATTAAGTGCAACCAACTTAGATGCCAAAATTGAGCAGTGACCAGTGAAGCAAATAGATCAAAAGGAAAGTATTCACCGAATCAACCTAACTTCAATCAAACCTTCAACAAAAATATTTACGTTTCCATAACAGATTTTTTCCACATAAAAGTGAAATGCAAAGAAAGCAATAATTTTTTAAGGCAAATCTTGCAAGCGAGCTCCATGGTGCAACTAAGAAAAAAAAAATGAACATAAGGCCCAGCAGAATGCTTAACAATCCAAAATCTCAAGGAAGATAAATGTACAATATGATTCAAAGTACAAGCAAACACATACAAAAATAGCAAGCTTCTGAATCCAAGATTAAAGGAAAAAAAGAAAGCTACATGAGAAAAGTCAAGACGAAGCCTAAAAAATCCAACAAATTTTGGGTCTGGAATCCAAATAATGCCCTAAAATTATAGGAGAAGACAATGCGAAAACCTAACAAGCTTGGCAAGAGAGAGAGAAGAGAATCATTAATCCACTGTCAAGGCGCTCCAGCGGCGAGAGAGAGAGAGAGAGAGAGAGAGAGAGAGAGAGAGAGAGAGAGAGAGAGCTAAGAAGAGAATTCCTAATCTACTGTTGGGGCGAGGGCGAGGGCGAGGGCGAGGGCGAGGGCGAAGATGAGAGAAGGCAAGGACAATTCCGAAGATGAGAGACTACGAGGGCGATTGTGAGTCTGCGATTGCGAAGATAAGAACTCAGAAGTTGATAGTTCGGATCGGGTTACTTATGAGCAGTAAGTTACTGTTTCAGTTCGGTTTTAATTTTACAGATTTGTGTCATTAAAACCAAGTTTGGTTCCGTCTTTGTCATATCCGAAGAGCATTTTTTTTCTCAAAACCAACTAGAACGGGACCAAATAGGTCGGTTTTGGTTTAGTTCTTTGGTTCTCAGTTTTTTTGTTCACCGTA
The DNA here is from genome assembly GCA_022433055.1 of Begonia peltatifolia. Classification (NCBI taxonomy): domain Eukaryota; kingdom Viridiplantae; phylum Streptophyta; class Magnoliopsida; order Cucurbitales; family Begoniaceae; genus Begonia; species Begonia peltatifolia. Next base: position 20,558,323 of record CM039520.1, on the reverse strand, counting down.
GATTTTAGATTGCAAAACCAATATATCGAAAATATAAAACAAGCTGAAATCACCCCCTCAAACTTAAAATAGACATTGTGCTCAATAAATAAAATAAAATGCAAGGGAAAAGTAGCGTAGCTCATGATGTGCCAAACTGAGGTCATTGTTCTCCTGTGATGGATGTTTGATCTCTTTCTGCAGCCGATCGATCTCCATCTATGAACGTATCAATCTCCTAAAATGAATAATTTTTTTTTTAGTAACCTGAAACTTAAAACAACAAAACACATTAAATATACTAAAATAATGCAAAATAAATAATATTAACAAGATAAAATGATTAATTGAGTAAACTAAAATTCAAAAATAAATGAATGGGTTACTTCCCACCAAGTGCTTGATTTAACGTCATCAGCTTGACATCTGGCAAAACTTACGCATTGGGTGTAAGGTGAGTCAGAGATGTATTACTTTCAATAATACCACTATAATACAGTTTTACTCTATGACTGTTTATCAACTTATCAATTGCAAGAAGCTTTTCGTTCGGAAAATCATCCTCAATTGACTTATCGCTATTTGACACATGATCTTGAATCTCTACATATAAGAGATGATCTTTCTCTATTAAATTTTTATGAACACATAATGGATAGCGCAGGTGCGAAGTTAGAGACTGAAGCTCATGGTCGGGCAGACTCTTAATAGGTGGTAGAACCCGTGATGGCGACTCCGCCAAACTTTCAAAGTACTTCCTCCCATTAGGCTCACGAGAGTTGCATGATTGAAGTGAAGCTTCCCCTATTACGGTGTCAAGGAGTTCCACCCGAAATACATCATCGCTAGCTTTTAGGTAGTTCATTGATTTAAATACATCATCGCTAAGAACGGTCTGCCTAAAATAATAGAGATATCATGATCTTCGTCTATATCAAGGACCATAAATTAGCGGAAAAAATAAACTTGTCGATTTTGAAAAGAACATCCTCAATCACTCCACGCAGATGCTTGATACAGCGATCAACCATTTGTAAAATTACTTTCGTGGACTTTGCTTCACCAAGACCAAACTTCTGAAATATAGATAGTGACATTAAGTTTATACTAGCCTCAAATCACACAATGCTTGCTCAAAAATAGACTCCATTATAGCACATGGAACAATGAAACTTTCTGGGTTTTTCAATTTTTGTGGAAGCTTTCGTTGAATAATAGCGCTACATTTCTCGGTCAACGCGATCGTACTGTCTTCTCCAATCTTACGCTTATGAGATAATATCTTTCAAGAACTTTGCATATCTAGGCATTTGCTCGAGAGCCTCGGCGAACGGAATGTTGATGCGTAATTGTTTGAATACTTTCATGAATTTTCTAAATCGTTTATCTGTTTTTATGTTTGTTAGACGTTAAGGAAAATGAATATGTAGTGTTATCTTTGTCAGACTTTGTGATGAAGCTTTTTGTGACTTCTGTGCTTCACTTTGAACTAGAGATAATGATGATGAATCTTTACTTTTGCATTCAACTACCTTTTTTGTTTCTTGACTAGAATTCTCTCAACCACTGTACCACTCCTAAGAATGATTGCATTGCATTGATCTCTCAGGTTCACTTCCATGGAACTCGGCAAAGCACCTTGAGTTCGTCTATTGAGTGCATTAGCGATTTGTCCCAATTAGGTTTCCAAGCTTCAGATTTGAGTTGATTGATTTTGTAAAATAGTTTGAGTTTCTGCCAAAAACTTATTAGTTTGCTCACCCATTTTAGCAACTATATCCTCAAAATTGAGTTATCTGTCTTGGAATGATGGAGCTTGTTGAGAATATTGCGACATTTGCATGACATTGTTCTGATTCTTCCATGAGAAGTTCGTGTGATTATTGTGCGCTCCCATGTAATAATTATTTGAATTTTGAAAATTTGGCCTATTGTAGTTCCCAACGAAGTTAGCTTGCTCGGTAAGTTATTTGTCATTTGATTACTTTCTTGGCATTCGTCATTTGCATGTGGTCTTTGATACCATTGGCATACTCTCATCGAAAAGTAGATCGAATTGATCGGAACTTGGTTATTCTGCAGTTGTTTGGTTAGAGATGCAATTTGAATTGTCAAAGCTTTCATTGCGTCCATCTCAGGAGTATTCGGTTGTTTTTTCAGAATTTGTCGTTCAATTGGACATTGATTGTTACTCAATGCTAACTTCTCCAATAGAATAAATGTTTTCACTTCAGTTTTTTGGAGGAGTGAACCACCGGCGGCTGCATTGACCAGAGTCCTCGTGGAAGCTGATAAACCGATAAAGAATGTTTAGATTTGCATCCATCGTGGCAAACCGTATTTAGGGCAATTTCATAATAATTTCTTAAAACGGGCTCAAGATTTGTATAATGTCTCACCGTCAAATTGAGTGAAATTCACAATTTCAGTACGATACTTAATAGTCTTTTTAAAATGGAAGAATTTAGATAAAAATTTGTAGCATAATTCAGCCCATGTTGTTATAGAATCAGCCGGCAACGAATTTAACCAATTTTTTGCACAATCTCTTAATGAAAATGGGAACAGTCTTAATTCAACAGTATCATCTGAAACATTATGAAATTTATAAGTGTCACATACCTCCACAAAGTTGGCAATATGATCCTTTGGGTCCTCAGATGGCAAGCCACTAAATTGCGACTGTTTAATCATATAAATGGTTCCTCGCTTGATCTCAAAATTGTGGTCTGTAATCACCGGTTTATGAATCGCAGATTGAACACCGACCACAGATGACATCACATAATCGAGTAATGCTCGTGTCTCAAATTCGTCAATTCAGTCATGATCCATGGATGCTTTCCTTGTTTCCTTTCGGTTCTTACGACAAGTACGTTCAATTTCTGGATCAATTGGAATCAGGTTGGCTGTATCGTGTTTTCGCATACACATAAAAAATAAACAAGTTAAATAATTGAATTCAAATATAACCTATAATTATTTAATTTAATAATAGCAAACAAATAATCTCCGACACCGGTGCCAAAAACTTATTGCAAAAAATCTTATGCAATTGAACATGTCGCAAAAATAATAAAGTGTAAAAGTACAAGTCAAATCCACGAGAACTATTTTTGCAAATTATTAAATTAATTTATTTCTAAATTAAAATGAATAACAAAATTTCGATAATTTTTTATTTAAAATAAAACAACAAAATTTAATTAGGTAAACTAAAATTAAATAAAGTTATTGGATCCAAAGAAAGAAAAATTTAGGGTTTTTGATCTCGCCTAATTAATCATATTTGGTATTACTAATTCAATTTATTAATGTATTTTCTTATGTGTTGATGATAATTTCACGAATATATTTATCAATCTCTCTCTAGTAATGACAAACTTATTCAATTAACGGATTATTAACTTTTGATTTCTAAAGCTAAAAATTAATTGAATATATTCACAACGAAAAATTAAAATACCACATAAACGCATTAGGTATCTCTAGTCTAACATCATTTTTATGGTAAATTATCCATTGCATGATTATTTATTTACTATTTGTATCAAAATAATCTTACGAACATGTTATTGTTTATTAGACAATCACAAATATTAATAACACAATATCGAAACAGAAAATCAACAACTTGTATTAAAAGAAAAAATAAACAGTCATAATTTGACTACATCGTAGCCCCAAAAAATAAAATTAATTCATGCTAAAATATCGAAAAACAACAGAGATAATAATGAAATTCATAGTTCAGAAGAGAATGAGAAATAGAACTAGTTTTGCTGATCCGGAATCGTCTCCCCAAAGCTCTCTCTCTGTTTCGGTCTCCGTTTCTCCAACTTCCAGCCCCTAGCAATCTTCTTTTTAGCCCTAGACGACTCTCCAACGATCTTTTCAAAGCTGCCTCTAACTCTAGTTTTATAACCTATATCAGAATGAGGTATCGGGATCCACGATCAACGGTTGATATTAAAACGATCAACGGTTAAGATCAAAACCTAAAATTATTTTTTTTTATTCAGCGACAGCCGATCAATCGCTCCAATTTGGCCGATCAATCGGCAGTCATTCAGGTTTTGCATTTTTCTTCCCCCACAACTTTCTCTTTTTTTGCTTCGTGATGCATCCAATTCTTTTTGTTGAAACTTTAACTTGCTAAATTTTGTTTTCTCTGCGCTTTAACCTATTAAATTTTGTTTTTTCTGCTCACTTACACCAAAAACATCAAATTCTCTTAAACACTTAAAAAAAACTTATCGAAACAAATATAAATAGTACAAATAAGTGTGTAAAATACACACTTATCACCGCCTGAGCCAAACCAGAAGTAGTCCGGCTCATCGAGCTTAACGAGTTAAACGAGCCTAACGAGCTAGTCTGGAAAAATTTCAACCCAAAATGGCTCGCGAGACAAGAGTTAAACGAGCCAAGTCGAATGGCTCAATGAGGCTTAACGAGTTGAGCCTAACGAGCCTAGCGTATATAAATATTTTCAACTTAAATTAAATTTTAAAAAATTTCATTTAAAATTATAACAAGTATTAATAATTATTTGTCAACAATATTTACTCATTTAATTTAAAAATTAGTTATATTAAATTAAATATATTAATAAAAAAAGTATTTGATACTATCCAATACAAAATATCACATAACTATTATTAAAAATATTTTATCTTATAAAAAGAAATATTTTGAAAAAATTACAAATTCAAAAAAAAAATTACAAATTTGATAAAAAAAATTATTCCAAGTTACAAAAGAAGTTCAATTAAAAGAATCTCTAGTTTTCACCATTCAACTCTATAAACTCGTCAAAAATTCCATTCTCTCGTTATTGATCTCTGCTCTTTACGCCGGTACAATCTTTGATACAAATCAGCGTCTCTACAAGGTTTGATGTAAGTATTCCTCTTCGTTCATCATAAACATGTCCACCTGCACTAAAATCAAATTCCGATGCTATAGTAGAAACATAAAGTGTTAGTAGATCACACGCCATTATAAAAAGAACAGGATATGTGTTAGAATGTCTTTTCTACCAATCTAAAATATCAAAATTCTCATATCGAAAAAATTGATAACGAAATTCAAAATAAATATTGAATTCATTTTTAGAAGAAGTAGAATAATTTACAGTTTGTAATTCACTTCATATATTATCGATATTATATTGTTGATTAGAACTACCTTCACCACCACCATTATTACTACTAGGATACTCTCGGTATGTGGAGGTCGTAAATAATAATGATTAACATTATAATATTTTGTTTCATATAAATTAACAACTTCATTTGTTATGTCATCACTAGTAATTAAAAGTTCAATACATAAATTTGTAGAAATCCTGTTGGGCATAAGACATACTCCTTTTAGAAAAGGTTGTTGATGCGTCAAAGATTTATGTTTCTCTAATTCCAAAACTTCTTTTTCTTCTGCTCTCTTATCACAACATTTATCCTCATTCGAGAGTACACATGTATAGTCAAAACATTGAAAGTATATTTCATTCAATATATCTTTCTTTTTCTAAAACTCAAATAACGTAACAACATTCTTTGTTTAGTTATATAATTTATATCATTTTAATTAATTTTTATTTCAATTATCAAAAGTTTAGAATTATGAATTGCCTTAAAAGTGTAATTTTTGACGCATATGTAAGCCTAATTTTAAGAAAAAACAAAAATGAAAAATGATATATTTTAATTATTATCAGTTAATTTCAAAGAATTAAAGAAGTATTTATTGGTTAATTTAATTAATTTTTAGAAAGAGTAACCAATTATTTTAATTGTTTATAAATTTATTTTAACTATTACACTAATTAATTAACTATACATCAAGTAATACTAAATTTATTTTTTAATTTTATATGATTTTTACCTCTTGACATAACGGTTTCATGTTTCTAATTAAATAATATAATAATTAAAATAAATTATAAATAATTAAAATAAAATATTAAATGTATTAAATAAAAAACGATACATAAATAGGAGATGAGAAATAAAAACTAGACTTGTGAATACATGAATGTCTAATAATTAGCAATGAATGCTTGTCTTTTTGCTAGATAAGATCTATTGAACACGTTAAAAATTTTTTCTGAATGTCAACTAAGTATTGTAAGTAAGTAAATTACTCCTAGTTGTTTAATCATTTGATAACCAAAGTTATTCTTTGATAAATGATCACTATGTATCAGACTCAATAGAATTGGATCAATTTTTTTTTTTATGTCGATAAAAAAGATAACTTAATCAAAAATTCTCTTTCTTTATCATCGTAAACACGGTATAAAATTAGAAAATAAACATTTCAATTTAATACAGAAACAAATTAAACATATAAAGATGGAGCCACGTGGAAATTCACAATAAACATCTATATCAATCAGTGTTCTATTTGCTCCAAAAGATGAGGTACGTACACTAATAAGTTGAAAAATAAATACTCTTTTGTGTTACTTGCTCAATTACTATGATGGCGCAAGAGTAGAACACAGCAAATCTCCCAGGTACTTTTCGGCCTCAGCCGTCTGTCGTTTTTTATCCTCGATCGCTAGAGCCGCCAGAGCTTTATCCTGCAAATATTATAAGCAATTGAAGCACAGAATCTTTCAGGAAATGATTTTGTTGAGTTAAGAGAAGAAATACAGGAGGTAAGTCTTGGTAGCTCCTCAGAGTCTCAAGGATTGGCTTTGTCTTCTTCTCCAAATCTTTTCTGTGTTCATCCATTTCAACCAACACTCCATGGCTGATTTCTGGCGTGTAACCGACACGATTAAGCATTGCCTGCACCAAAAAGACATTAGAGTTGGGTGAAAAAGTTCTCAAATGGTAGATGCATATATATACCAAACAATCAAAAAGAAAATGCCATGACAAGTAGCAACTTGCCTAAAATTTTGTGTTATTATCCTAGGAAGACAAACTAAACCCACATAAAGTGACACAAATATACAAAAGAAACAATTTTTCATTAGTCATTTTATATTGTGGGTCAAATCTTATACAATATTCAAATATTCATATCCATGCAGAAGCCCGGACCCCAAAAACTGTATCCTGGGAGTGACCAAGGCAAGTACCGACTGCATTTTACATATATTAGGATTCAATATCGCAGACCTCATATCCCTCCATTGCAAAACACAACAAAAACTATCGTGGAAGATAGAAATATCATTGTCTTTGTGATATAACATAAACCCAATGCCAGTTCCAGTGTGATTTACTGGGCAATTATGGTGCTCTAACCAAACCTCAGGAAACAAAATTAACAACAGAATAACATTTCGACTCATTTCTTTAAGGAGAAGAATAAAAACTACAGATTTTTTCTTTGTGAGAGAATTTGCTTTAAGTGATTCTCCGCTGAAAATGTTTCTTTCTTGCTTTTTTATTGAATTGTCCTCTTTTTAATATATTTTGTCTCTTATTAAAAATAATATATAAGATAAAAGTCAGTGTCAGGTCCAGTGTGATTTAGTACACAATTGTTTTGCTGTATCCAAACCCCAGGAAACAGAATAACAACATAATAATGTTTGGAGACATTTTTTAGAAGAATCAAAAAATAACTTCAACAAATTTTAGAGAAAGCATCCTGAGAGTTGACTACCACTGGCCAATAGAACTTAGAAGGGCTGACTCTATGCTATGCAATCCCTATTTTTTAGAATTGACGGATGTGTATATCAGAATGAAATATTTTAAAGACCAGCAACTCAATCAATTTATGCCCACATTCAACCAAAGCTCCACCCCAAATTATTAATCTTAATCTCAACAACTATTTTATCTTTTACCAAGATTTCTTTATCAGAGGTTCTAGCTAGGCTGCTTCATCAACTACAAAACGAATGAGACTCGAATATGCCATGACTTGAATATACTAGGAAATAAACTACCTTGTAGTTAGCACACTGTTGCATGTACTGCCGCTCCTTGGCAGCCATAACACCAAGGTTAGTCTTCCAATTTTCCATTTGAGACTCGCATGGAACCACGTCATCCTCTAGCTGCGCAAGCGTTCTACAATAACACAGGAAAGAAATAAGTATATAAACATCGCCCAAACAGACTCAATAGTATTAATCATACTGCACCAAAAATACTTTACCATAACGTACTACCAAAGAAACTGAAATTTTAAATTAGAAGAATACCTTTTCAGATAGGTTAATCTGGATATTGCCTTACGGGTACAATCAAGTAGTACTTTGGACTCTTTTTCTACTTTAGCCCTCTTCTCCTCCACACTTGTCTTTCTTAAAGAAATATCCCCCATTACAACAAGAAAGCTGCATCTCATTCATTTAGTTCCCATCACACTTTTCGACATCGAAAACAACATATATTCAGATAAAGCAGTAAAATTAACCAAAAAAAAAAAAGTTACATTACCTACTGAGCTCAGTGTCCCTAATATTCAACAAATTGGCCACATTTGCAAGCACTTGCGAGGAAGAAACCACATTCGAAGACAAGCTTTCCTGCGCCAATCCTACACTTTCCAAGATCTCCCTAATCCTAGCCGCTATATCCACGAAATAAACATCTTATCCAATCAATTAATTCAAAAACTTCAACCACAACGCTAATTCAACCCTAAAAAAAAAAGAAATAACACCAACCTTGAGATCGGTACTCGGAGGCTTTAAGGCGAAAATCGGTGGCGAGAAGATCGGCAGCGCGAGTCTTCGCCTGAGAGCGGACGAAGAGATTGTGCAAATGAGCGACGCTTTGGGGAGTGTACTCGAAATCAGGAACATCTTTACCGACTCTTCCGAATTCAGCCGCCAACCATTCCTTCACTTCCGATATCCGACTGCTCGGATCCATCGCCGAAATCTCAAATCACAGCACCCGAAACTCAACCAACTTTTATACATAGCGGTTTTTCAAAGGTTTTATTGTAAGGAATCTCTCCTTTTCCTTTTTGTCTTTTTCATCATTATTTTTCTAAATGATAACATCTAGACATAATGTTACAAATATATATATATATAATTAATGGCTCTTTAGTTTCAATTTTTTCAATTAAATTTTTATAATATCAAAGTTAAATCTTCATTAATAAATTTAACCAGTGTCGCGTGTTAGTATTCATGTCAACAAAATATTTTATCTTTACTAAACCAATTTAATTGGTCGACTTGACTCTTGTTAACTATCAATGAGATGTTTAAGATTGATCAATCAAATCCTTAAGAATATTCGATCGAGTAAAAAAACAATTGGGCCAACACAATGAGTTCGTTAGCGTGACACGGACAACTCACATTTGTCATTAAATTTAAGTTGTCCATGTATTTTTTTGGGCAAATAAGTTTATATCTTAAAGAGGGTCAGCAATTAAGTTAGGTTTTAGTTCGTAAGGTTAGCTAAAAATACATTTAGATTGTCTTCTATTAATAAATTATGTATTTTTCACTCTACTAAACAATATGAAACTATACACTTTCACTCGTATGAACTGAACCATCACAGTTAGACCCTCTTTATCTTCAAATGATAAGTTATCACAACTTCTCCCTCCTTCAGGGCCTGACATATTCGTCGTCCGCACTTCTAATTGAGAATTTTATTTGATACCATTTGTAACGTCACAATTCTTCTAGAACAAAATTGGCTGCTTAGGGTCGAAGTCCACACAATTTTGTTTTTATGTTAAAATCAAAATGTGTTGTATTCGGTATGGATGAAAAATTTACTTACAAAGCATTTTCTATTATTTTTAACGATATGAGATTGTGCATCCCGATTTGTATGGGTCAAACCCTAACACTTGGACCCTCTTTACTTTAACATGGTGGACTGCCACAGATTTATCACTCTATCTCACTTTTGAACAGCGTTAGTATATTATATTTCAATTAAGTTTAAAATCAACTTTCCTAAAAATCTATAAAAATGAAATCAAAAGAATATATATTTATTTTTGCATTTTTTAAGGTATAATTAACCTTATACGTTTAAATTGTTAAGAGGTGATGTAAATAATATATTGTGACAGCCCATCATATAAAAATAAAGAAGATCCGATAGAGTCAAATCCATGTCAATGAGAGTGCACAATCTCACATTGTTTGGAAGAGAAAAAAATACATTATTTATAAGTAAAGTTATCCTCCCTACCTAATACAACATGTTTTAAAACTGACTCTAAAAACGCATCTGTGTGAGGTTTAGCCCACACGGATAATATTGTATTTAGAGCACTGAAGGACGTTACAAATGTTATCATAGTTACTGCCTAACTGAAAGTGTAGCCGACGAGAATATCATAGTTACTGTCTAACTGGAAATGTAGCCGACGAAAATGTCGAGCTTCGAAAGGGAGAAGATTGCAACAGCCATCCATGTAAAGACAAAAAAGGTCTGGTGGGGCTCAACCTATGCTTGTGGGGGTACATAATCCCACATTATTTGAGAAAATGAAAATACATAACTTATAAGTAGAGTTACTATCTCTATCTATTTAGTACAAAGCATTTCGTGGCTGACCCCAAAAACAAATTCGTACAAACTCCAACATAAAGCAAATAATATTATACTGAGAGCGAGCGCGCGCGCGCGCACACATATATATATATATATATATATATGAAAATTTTGCAATCAATTATACGAAAATTTTTGTAATTGATAACCTATTATTTTAATAATTTATAACCTAACATAATTAATATGTTAATAAATCTACGGTAGAATTGATTAAAAATAAAATTTTAAAAAAAAAAATCTCAAATTATAAGGATATTGACAATCTAACCCTTAAATTATTTTCGTTAACAAATTAACTGTTAAACTATTATCCGTTAACAAACTTGTCCTTCCCATTTATTTTTTCGTTAAAGTAGAGAACATGCTTCCACACTAGTCGCCCGTTCGTTTTTAAAAGTAGTCCACTCTTGTGCATTTTTTAAACCAAAATCTATTTTCAGACATTCGACTCAAACCCTGAAAACAACACTTTTTTCACTCTAACAACTCCGGACACCCACCCCTGAACCTCAGAAGTTCTCTCACGGAATGCTTTTCTTACTCTTTCATTTCTGACCGCCCACCATGCACTTCAAATATTCGCTCCTTACATTTTTATCACCTTTTTCATTTTCGGGCGTCTGCTTGAACCCCTAAAATGCAGTTTTCCAAACATTTTTCTTACTCTTGTATATTCGGGCAACCGCCTTCAATTTTAATGAAAAATTAAATAAGAAACCGAATTTATTACGAAAAAGAGTTTAATGATTAGTTTCTTTAAAAAAAAATTAAAAGTTCAACTTTATCGAGAATTATATTCTCTACCAATCATCTTTCCGATTTTAATAAAAAAAAAAAGGTAATTCAACTCTCATGAGTCATTTCGAAACACAAGATTTTTCAGAGTAAAATTTCAAGAACTTTCACCTGAATTGTCCATAATTTCTTTCCAAAACCAAAATAATCAACTGGATTCAAACTTTGCCTGGTGAATCTAAGAACTAACACCTTGTATTTCTTGCAGAAACAACATAGGATTCAAAGTACCCCCCAGTTTTTTTTAAGGATGGTACATGCTGTCGAAACTCAGAGTTTAGCCAGACAAATCGATAAAAAAAGGCGAGTACAAAGAAGGATGTAAAAAAGACCTGTTTGGAAAATGCCATCACCAGACACATCGATAAGTCACGTGAGTCCTCGTCACTTCCCCGCTGTAGATAACTTTCACCACTTGCCCCTTCTCAAGTCCATAGTATCGCACAATTGCATCGGTTTGTAGCATTCGAGGAATCTGCGCAAAAAAAACATCATTTCATAAGCACATGTTGAGTTTAGGGATAATCAAATGTACCTTGATATAAGTCTGGTAATTTACATTTCCAGAAAATTTACACCTCCGGATTGGCTCTACTGTAAATAATATCCAAACATATTTTACTGCAAACAAAGCAAAAAAGGGTTCTATTTTTTCTAATAATGAATTCCTCAAATACGAGTTATTCAAAGTTAGGATAATAACTATATCCTGGTGATTAATATGTATTCATAAAAAAGCAAAATTCTCAGCCAGAATTGAATATTAGATTCATTTATCGACCAACAATGGAAAAAATGGTGGTAAATAAGTAACTATTTCTTCAAATCCAGGCTTCCTCATACTGTCTTATCAGATTCATTATCTAACCTGTTTTTCTTCGATACTATACTTTTTCAGGAGTCTTTGTTTCTCTTCTTCAGTCAGCACGCGATGCTTGGGTTTTAACATGTGCTTTGTGATATTAACGAGCAGGTCAGTTATCTGACAGTAAATAAACAATGTTAGATTAGATACTATACAACAATAGAAATAAAAAAACAAAATGACAGATAAAATAAAGAACAGCAAGCAAGAAAAAAGATAGTGTACCTAAATATAGGCTAGTTGTTATGTTGTTCACAATAATGTCATATATCTCACATTTGGCATTGATTTAGCGTTTAAATTTTCAGATAGATTCAATATCCTATTAAACAGAACTTTTTAAACAATCAGATACTGTCATTTTCGGATTTCTTAGATTTGCTTCAAGTTTAATGAATTATATTATGTTCACAACAAATATGTCTATCGAGCTACACATAAACTGTGACAGTGTTGAAGATTTTTTCTTCATATACTAGTAAGAAAAGGCTTCTTAAATGCTATCCATGTCAACGTAACAGAAGAAACCTGAAATATTTCGACTTTTAGTGGAAAAATATCCACAGCCTTCATAGCTTGGCTTGTTATGTGACTCTGTAGTATCAAAATGAGACTATGCAAGCTTTCTCTATTGACGATTTGAGCAAAAATGCTGCGGATGACATTGACCTTAACCATTCCTGGTCCACAAAATATTACTAGGATCTGCAATGGCAACACTCAAGTTCATAAGATGTTGCAAGATAGACATATATCTTCATAATGCAGGAGATAAGAGAAAATTAAGTAAAACTATTTAACCATTCAGCAGGCAACATCTTCCAGCAAGACCGTCCATAACATGACCAATACACTGATCATTGAAACAATACCATAGATAAGATTTAACCTAGAATCAATATATTATTATATGTGCATAGAGTAAGAGTCAATATAATATTGAAGGCCATTCATGGCCATTAAATGAGAAAAGAAACCTAAAACCATACACTAATGATTCAACAAAAAAAAAAGATTGTTTAGGTGAAAATATATCAAAGGAGAAAGATTTTTCTTTTCAGACACTACCAGATGCACAAATTAAGTTCATAATTAAGTTTTCTATTGAAATAAACTTTAATGCACTTGAGTTATTCTATCCAAAACAAACAGCCCATACTCTAGCCTAATATTCATATAGATAAATATCTTCATTGAGCATCACTCTTCCTCTTTGGGACATAACACAAGAACAAAGCTTCACAGACAAAGAAATAACAATTATTAAACTCGGAGAAATTTTGTGCTAAAAATGAGACGCGTAAAATATCTAAAGAGCGGAAAACTTCCCTATTACATCTAATTTCAACAAAACAACATAAAACAGAGGTGGTTTCTACTGAAAATCCAAAAAAAGAAGAGATGAAAACCAACTTTTTTAGAAGTGTCCGAGCTATGAGTGGCTTCGAATCGGAGACGATCCGCGTCTGGATCTTGGCCGAAAGTAGCCCGAAATTCTTGAAGAGAGAGGTCGATGTCCGAAGGGGGAATCGCGTAGCCTCTGTCCCGGAGCATCTCCATGGCTGTTCTCCGCGAAAGGTAGTAACGGTGGCTCTCAGTGGTACCGTGATCGACGAAGCTACTGAGGCAAAATCGGGGCTCCGGTGCGTTCATCTCGGTCTCAAACCCATCGTCCTCCATTTTCCTTCTTCCTCCGAGACTACTCACTGTTACGGGTACAAACGAACTGTGTCTGTTGTTACCATATGGTTTTTATTCGAGGGTTAAAACCAAATTTTAGCCCCAAATATGCATATAATTTGAAATAACCCTTGAATTAAAATTTTAAAACTTTAAACTGTACATAACTAACAAATTAAACTTTGACAGACCCTCATTCTCTATTTACGCTGAGATTAGGGGGACTTATCTAAAATGAACGGTCCCCTAATCTATCTAGTATTTACTTGGTAATTGACATATGAGTTGAGAGTCAATGTAATGAATAGAGATCTTCCGTTTAATGTGTACTGCACGTGATTCGAGAACAGATGGTCTCTACTCTGGATCAGTCCCCCATTTCTTACGTTTTTATTTTAGAGGGAGATCGGAAACGGAGGGTCACCGCCCTGAATCCACCTCTTGTTCTTTATCTCCTTTAATTCTCTAATTTCTTATATGTCATTAGCATTAATATTATAATTAGAAGAATTCATAATAAATAAAATTAAATTTTTAATAATAAATTGATACCACAAAATTTATGTCTAACAAAAGCTCGTAGATAGTGTAAATTGATCAACTCTACGTATACAAAACTTAAAAAAAAATTAATACAAAAAAATTTAATTAATATAATTATAATTAAAAAATATCTAAATATATGTAAAAAAAAATAAATTAAAATATATTTTTTCGAATGAGAAAAAAAATAAATAGTAAAAATAGAGAAATTAATCGAGGACACTAATTTAAAAAATAAACTTAAGAGATAAGATTTAGTAAAAAAAGAATTTATAGAAGTAGAGGTGGAGTGGAGTCGAAGAAAATAAAAAGGAGATGGGAGCTCTGGTGTGACATGTGTGTTTGTGCCAAGAAGATGGGTTGGCGAGGGACACGTGAGAGAAAAATAATTAAAATTATTTAAAGGCGAGGTCCATAGAGTGTGTTGAGCTGCTGGGGGAGATGATGGGTTGGGCGGCGGACTCGCTCGCTCACAAGCCTGGCCGGTCAAGCTGACTCGTTGGTTGGCTCATTTGGTGATTGACTAACTTGATCCCTGGCAGATTTACGAGCTCAATCTCTGGGCTCAACTTAGCTCAACCCGGTCTGATCTAGCCTGCTACTATAATAAGTTGAGTTAGCAAGTTGGCGAGTCAACTCGTCCGTTAAATATCTCTCATGTCCATACATATTCTTTGCAATTAAATTTTGATAAACTTAGGTGCTAGAATAGATAAAATATCGAATAAATTTATACAGTAAATTGCGTATCATAATTACTTTATAACAAATGAATAACCACATAAATGACTGTTAGAGCGTAACTCTTAAATACGCGTTATAATTAATTATAAAGAAATGTTTACATAGGTAGGCAGTGATTAGAGCCAAACTCCTAATTTAAGAACATATGCAGAGACACGGTTCAAGCTCTACCAAGCAACAACAACGGCGGAATAAGCTCACACCATTTATGCGCAACAATCAGGCACCTTATCAACCTATTTTCATTGCAAATGCGGCATCTTTTCAGCTCTCCTTCTTCTACAAACACCTTCCTACTTCCGTTACAGTTCAAACATGGCACAAACCTCCCGTATCCACAGCTTTCACACACCAACTCTGCAAATTTTATGGGAAAATATTCCAAAATCTTTGCCATTTCTCCGTTTCCGTTTGGCTGCTTGATCTCCTCTGCACCTCCGATGTGTTTTCCGCGTATGAATACATGCAGTAAGCTCACTGTTTTTCCTCCCATGGCTGTTTGTAACTCTTTTCCGTATGATGAATCCATTGAAACGTCTCTTTCATCTAGTGCAACTCAGAATCCCAGGAAAATGATGCGAACTAAATAGCAATCTTCGTATGTTTTTTGGATTCCTCGAAGACTAGTGAAGAAAATCACAACTCGATCTTCTCCCCCTGGTAATCGTGACCAGCTGAATGAGTCAGAAGTGATCAAAGGGCTACAAAATACTAACAAATCTCCCCTCTTTCGGCTTTACATTGCTTTCCGATGGCATTTCAACGAAAATCTTTGTACGGTTTTGTAATAGCGATGAGAACAGTAATGTCATTGCCGACTATAATTATCTTTAACGCTTCTTCACACTGACCGTCTTGTACACAATCGGAATCATCCAAGTCCAAGTGGTTGGTTACATTTTTTTCAGGCATTTTAGAGAACAAGTCTCTTGCCATATCCAATTTTTCATTCTGAACATAACCCGTCATCCCAAGAAGAAAGATCTCTCTCCGGCATTCCTTGAACAAATCAAACGCCTCGTTCAATCTTGCATTTTGTGCCTACCTAGTTATCATTGCATTCCAAGAAACGATATTCCACTCTGGCATCGTATTTCCGAGCTTCGTCAATTCTTCCGTCCTTCGACAAACCCACCAAAATTGCAGTCCAAGAAATTACGTCCCGTTCTGGCATCATATCGAAAGCTTCCAAGCCTCATCTACCCTTCCCAACTGTCCGAGAGCAGCTATAATCGTATTCCAAGAAACTATGTTCCTCTCTGGCATTGTCTCAAACATATCACAGGCCAAAATCAATACGACCCTTACGCAGACAACCATCCATCATAAGAAACTACATTTTTAACTGGCATGGTGACAAACATGTTGGATAATGATGGATTTGAAAAAATCCAAAATTATAAAACTCAAACGTCTTCTTGGAAATTGACGTGCCCCATGTGTTAAAATCTTATTAATCAAGTTGTTTTATTATTTAAATTTGATGGAAATTTAAATTGAAGTATAAGATTGAGAAAAGGCTCTCTCTCTCTCTTATGAATTCTAATACGATAGTTTTTTCCATCAGAAATATCATTCAAGTAAATTAAAAGGTTAGACGAGAGAAATCATTTTCTTGAATCATGCATGAAGCGAAGTTAATTTTTTACTAATTAAAGTTGTGAAAATCGATTTGTTTGAAGATTTTGATATTTCTCTTTAATGTTAAGAGATAAATCATGCATGACGAACATATAGTATCAGAGCAGCGATTTAGAACACTTGATTTTTTATTATGAATTTATTAATCGCATATTTATCTGCTGCCTAATTTTTAGCCATTAAAAATATGAATTTTGATTATAATTTTTATCACGATTATGGTTCACTGTCGTGGTTACTGTTCACGCCGGCTGATTACTATTCGCCGATTACTGTTCACGTGGTCGGTTACTGTTAACGTTTGAAATTATGAAATAATTCTTGATATTTAGATTATTTTGTTTAATTGTATATATAACAATTAATTTTATAATTGTTAATTATTGAAAATGGATTAATATATTATTTATAGTTTAATGATAATTTAATTTGATATCTAAATTGTGATAATTTGTTAGTTATCAAAGGAGTTGAATTAGAATTTTTTTTTTAGATATCAAATTAAATAAATTCAATTATTTATGTTTTATGTGATGATTGTTAATCAGTTAACAAAATGATAATTATAATTCTGACATGACTATGTTGATTTTCATTATTATAAAATATTATGAATCGCCCAAAGATTGATTAATTGTTTTATAATTATGAATATAATCGTGGTAAATTGATAAGCTTTGATTAGGTGTGTTTAGATTATCTAAAGATAACGAACATGTCTATTTCGAGCATATTCGTTGCCAATTATGCAAAATTAAATTGAGTATCGATTATATTTATTATTATATATTGTTGTGTTAGCTAAAGGAGAACTTCAATATATACTTATTATTATTTGATTTTATTATTAGTCAAAACATTAATGTGTGAGCATGTTTTATATTTTGCAGTATCTATTCATATTTCTCTTCATTCGCAAGCTACATCAGTTGTAAAATTTTCTTATCTCAATTTCTCTTAATGGTACGAACAAATTCAGTTTCACCTTGGTGTTCTGGATCTTGATTTAGCACTTTTAATTGATAAACTAATTGCTATTATGGCAACTAGCAACGTTTATCAGAGATCTTCATATAATGTTTGAGGAATATCAAACAGACTAAGCTTAATGTTTATGCGAATAACTGTAGCAAATAACATCAAGTCCATATTTCCTAAAAATGAAAGTGCTAAGGAATTCATGAAATTTGTGAAAAAATGCTCTCAGTCCGAGTCTGCTGATAAGTTACTCGTTGGGACACTGGTAGGTACCTTGACCACCATTAAGTTTGATGGTTCTCGTACTATGCATGAACATGTTGTCACTATGACGAACATGGCAGCAAAATTGAAATCCATGGAAATAGAAGTGAATGAGAACTTTCTTGTGACATTCATCATGAACTCATTGTCTTCTCAATATGGATCATTTCATGTGAGTTATAATAATATAAGGGATAAATAGAACGTGCATGAACTGCAAAGTATGCTTATTCAGAAATAAGCAAGGCTTAAGAAACTGGAAAATCAGTCTATCAATCTCATGAATCGTAATAGAGCTAGAAAGAAACCCAGGAAAGAAAAGTGGAAAAGGCAAGAAGGGACTATCACCGATAAATCAATCCTCTATCCAAATCTACAAAAAAGAACAAGAAAAGGATAAATGTCATTCTGTGGAAATCATGGACACTATCAGAAAGATTGCCTGAAACGTAAGGCGTGGTTCAAAAAAAAAAGTAAGCCTAGTGCTTTAGTATGTTTCGAATCTAATTTAACTGAAGTTTCTTGTAATACTTGGTGGATTTATTCTGGTTGTATCACTCATGTTTCTAATACAATGCAAGAATTCCTTACGACTCAAATCATAAGACCAATTGAAAAGTATATTTTTATGGGAAATCGAGTCAAAGTTCCAGTTGAAGCTATTGGAACCTACTGTTTGATTTTAGACACTGGACAACAATTAGACATTTTTCAAACTCTTTATGTTCTATTTGTTTCTCGTAATCTAGTTTCCTTGTCCAAACTTGATACATCTAGATATTACTTTACTTTTGGGAATAAATGTTTCAGTTTGTATAAAAATAACATTTTCATTGGTTCTGGTGTTCTTTATGATGGTTTGTATAAATTAAAGTTTGATAACCTTTTTGCTGAGACTCTTTTAACTGTGCATCATAATGTTGGAACTAAACGTGGTTTAGTAAATGAATGTTCTGCTAATTTGTGGCATAAACAATTGGGTCATATATCCAAAGAAAGAATTGAAAGATTGGTAAAAAATGAAATCCTTCCACATCTAGATTTTACTGATTTTGGTTTTTGTGTTTATTGTATTAAAGGAAAACAAACAAGAAACACAAGTAAGAAAGCAGCCACAAGAAGCACACAGCTCCTTGAAATTATACACACCAATATATGTAGTTCTTTTGATGTTCCATCTTTTGGTGGAGAAAGATATTTTATCACATTTATTGATGATTTTTCACGTTATGGATATATCTATTTAATTCATGAAAATCTCAATCGATAAATACTCTTGAAGTGTTTATAAATGAGGTTTAAAGACAATTAGATAGAAAGGTGAAAATTATCAGATCTGATAGAAGTGGTGAATATTATGGAAGTTATGATGAAACTGAACAACATCCAGATCCATTTGCTAAGTTCCTTGAAAGTTATGGTATATGTGTTCAATACACAATGTCAGGAACACTAGAACATAATGGTGTTGCTGAAAGGCGAAATCGTGCTTTGATGGATATGGTTATAAGTATGTTAAGTAATTCATCCTTACCCTTATTATTGTGGATGCATACTTTAAAGACGGGTATATACTTATTAAATAGGGTTCCTAGTAAGGCAGTATCAAATACTCTATTTGAACTGTATATAGGAAGGAAACCTAGTTTAAGTCACTTGCATGTTTGGGGTTGCCCGGCAGAAATGATAATTTATAATCAACGTGAAATGAAACTGGATTCAAGAACAACTAGTGGTTTCTTAATTGGTTATCCAGAAAAATCTAAAGGGTAAAGATTTTACTGTATTAGCGATAGTACAAGAATTATTGAAACTGGAAATGCTAGGTTCTTTGAAAATGGTGAAATCAGTGGAAGTTTGGAACCACGTAAAGTCAAAATTCAAGAAATTAGGGGTGGAAGTTCCAGTACCCATGACTTCTTCTCAAGTTGTTGTTCCAACAGTTGTTGATCATTTCAATAACTTACAAGAACAACAAATTAATGATCAAACACCGAATGATGAGATTGTTATAAATGAACCTAGAATAGATGAACTACTAGAAATACCATTAAGAAGATCTGTAAGAGAAAGAAGATTTGCTATTTCAAATGACTATGTGGTTTATCTTCAAGAGTTTGAATTTGACTTAAGAATTGATAATGATCCAGTTTCCTCTTCACAAGCCATGTAAAGTGAGAATTTTAATAAATGATTAGATGCCATGAAAGATGTGTCAAAATCAATAGAACAAAATGAAGTTTGAGAACTCATCGAATTGTCTAAAAGTTGTAAAAGAGTTGGGTGTAAATGGGTCTTTAAGACGAAACGTGACTCAAATGACAATATCGAACTTAATAAAGCCAGACTTGTTGCCAAAGGTTATATTAAGAAAGATAGCATTGATTACAAAGAGATATTTTCTTCTGTCTCGAAAAAATATTCTCTCAGAATTATTATGTTAATGGTAGCTTATTATGATTTAGAGCTCCATCAAATGGATGTGAAAATCACATTTTTTAATATAATTTTAGATGAAGAAGTTTATATAAACCAATCTGAAGGTTTTATAGTTACAGGAAAAGAACACATGGTGTGTAAACTTAAGAAATCAATATATGAACTTAAACAAGCTTCTCAACAATGGTATTTTAAGTTTAACAACACTATCACTTCCTTTGGATTTAAGAAAAATATCGTTGATCGATGTATAAATCTAAAGATCAATGGGAGTAAGCTTATATTTTTTGTTCTGTATGTTGATGATATCTTGCTTGCCATGAATGATCTTGGCTTATTGTATGAAACTAAGAAATATCTCAATATGAACTTTGAAATGAAAAATATGGGAGAAGCATCCTATGTGATTGGAATTGAAATATTCTGAGATAGATCACAAGAACAATTAAGATTGTCTTCAAAAGCATATATTAATAAAGTTCTACAGAGATTCAGAATAGAAAAGTGCTCTGCAAATGTTGTTCCGATTTAGAGAGAAGATAAATTTAATCTCCATCAATGTCCAAAGAATGAACTGGAACGTATGCAAATGAAAGATATTCATTATGTATCTATTGTTGGAAGCTTGATGTAGGCACAGACTTGTACTAGACCTGACATTAGTTTTGCTATCGGAATGATGGGCAGATATCAAAGTAACCCAGACATAGATAATTGGAAAGCTGCAAAGAAAGTACTAAGGTACTTGCAAGGAACAAAAGATCGTATACTCGCCTATAAGCAGTCTGATCATCTTGAGATGATTAGATATTCAGATTCTGATTATATTTTGTGTGGGTACCATAAAATCTACTTTTGGTTATTTATTCCTTTCAGCCGAAGGAGCAATTTCATGGAAGAGTGCGAAGCAGTCTATCACTGCTGCATCCACTATAAAGGCTGAATTTGTGGCATGCTTTAAGGCCACAGTTCATGGTTTATGGCTACGAAACTTTATTTCAGAACTAGAAATTACTGACAGTATCACCAAGCCACTCAAAATTTATTGTGATAACTCCGCAGCAGTCTTCTTTTCTAAAAACGACAAGTATTCCAAGGTGCTCAACACATGGATTTGAAATATTTGGTTGTTAAAGAAGAAGTTCAGAAACAAATAGTTTCAATCGAACACATAAGTACCAACTTTATGATTGCGAATCCGATGACAAAAGGATTGCCACCAAAGACATTTACTCAACATGTCAAATGAATGGGCATTACCAAATATTGATTTTATGTTTATGTTCTTTATGTACTTGACACTTTTGAGCTTGTTTAATTATTGTTTCTGATATACATTTATGAATCATATTTAATTCAGTTGAATGCATTCATGAATGAAATTATGTTATTAACAGGATTTGTCTTTAAATAAAAACATTAATATGAACCATTATGATATACCTTCTTATAAATCATGTTAAGTGTAAAATTCATATTGTGATACATAAAAGAGATTGTGTCGTTAAAATGACATATGACCACTATGATCTATATTAGTTGTATACTTGATAGTGATATTACGTTTGATCGATATAATGAAAGATTTAATTTCTATTATGCACATTATGATTATTAAAGATAATGTCAAATGTACTAAGTGGGAGAAACGTTGGATAATGATGGATTTGAAAAAATCCAAAATTATAAAACTCAAACGTGTCCTTGGAAATTGATGTGGATCATGTGTTAAATTTTATTATTTAAATTTGATAGAAATTTAAATTTGAAGTATAAGATTGAGAAAGGGTCCTCTCTCTGCCATGAATTCTAATACGATAGTTGTTTCCATCAGAATTATAGTTCAAGCAAATTAAAGGGTTAGAAGAGAAAAATCATTTTCTTGAATCATGGATGAAGATAAGTTAATTTTTTACTAATTAAAACTGTGAAAATTAATTTGTTTAAAGATCTTGATATTTCTGTTTTAACGTTAAGAGATAAATCATGCATGACGAACGTAACAATCTCTTAGCCTCCTCAATCTCATTCGAGCTCACATATCCACTAACCAGTGCAGTCCAAGTAATGACATTTTTCTCAGCATCTACACGATAAACAACCTTCGAGCTTCATCAATCATCCCACATTTGATATACCCTGTGATCACCGTCGTCCAAGTAACATCGTCTCCTACAGGCATTTCCTCAAACACCTTGCGTCCTCCCATATTCTACCCTCTTTGCTAAGCCTGGTGATCTGCCAATTGGACCCAGCAACAGTTGACTTCGCACTAAAATCTCTATCTTTACCTGAGACTTTAGGAGTACCTTGATAATTTGCAGAACGGTACAATGATTGATCCTCGAGAAAGTACAAACATTGAAAGTTAAAATTCTGTTTGGATTGTGAGAAAATATTTGGGAAAATGCATACGATTTCCGCTGCTTCCCCTTTGTTTTTATGTCACTTATATTAATATAATTGATTTTAAAATTAATTACTTAAATTAGTTTTAATATTTAATGGTAATTTAATGGGGAATACTTTTACAGGGAGAAGCTAATCAACTTAACCTTTCTAGGCGAGTTAAATCAATCAATGGTCTCATTCTGTACTGTGAATTAGAAACTCAACAATGCAGAGAATCAAAGTTTTTTAGTTGCAGCTCCAATGGTGGGTTTAGTGTAGGAGCTCTCAACGGCTAATAATTTGTTCTTCAATAATATGAAAACTGTAAAAAGAAAATGCTTATTCTCTGTGAGTAATATAGCAAGAAACACCAATTTCAGATCAAGATAATTGTAGAACAGCTCAAATCAAACCAAATTCAACGTAGGTGTGCATTTACAGAGAAGCAGAGGTTAAGATTGACGAGATAATCGATCGAATTCGAACATAGTAGAACAAACCCATCTGGAAAACCCATTAGAACAGCTCAAATCAACTGAATTACGCTGCAAAATTGAAGCGGATCTTCCGATTCTGGCGGCAGAAATAGGTGAACTCGAGAGCTCTGATCAACCGACGAGAAAAGGTCCAATATCGCCGGTTCTGAGAGATTCGGCGACCTCATCGGCGACAGTCAAACAAGAAGAAATCCAGCCACTTAAACCCACCCACACCATCTTAGCCATCCAAAAAGTCACGCCCAATGGCATGGCCATCGCGTCGGCCTCGTCTCCGACTCCGATCAACTTTCCCGATCAACAGTAAATCGAAGATTTGAGATTTAAAACAATAAACCTCCTTACATAAATTGGGGATGCGGAGGAGGAAGAAATCAAAGAAAGTCCAGGCCTGCATCAAAATTCAAATCCCATTACCAGCAAATTATTTTCCGAACTCGATCTTGTCTTTAAACGAACTCGATTCTCGACCTTTGACTTCGATACCCATTGACTTGTCAAACGAGTTAACTCACTGAGCTAATGTTAAGTTTGACTAGTAGAAATTTTGAGTAATGTAATGATATTTATAAAACAATTGTTGTGTCATAAAATCACACTTGTAAAAATGTGTTCCGTTTCGGCTTAAATTACAAGTCTTAACATTTAATCGCAAAAACTAAAATGATGCGTTGAATCTCGCAAAAACTAAAATGATGTATTGGATCTCGAAATAACATTCAGAGTATGAAAAATCGTATAAGATAATAGGTCCTCAAACGGAAATTTACGTAATTTCATCAAGCTCTTCCCAAAGCGGAATGCGCCATCTTACAAATTAACAAGGATAACACGTGCACACATATTATGATGTAATATATAATATAAGAATAGAGTAAGGCTTGACAGTATGTCGGAGTACAAATATTTGTTCGGAAAATGGGTCTATTTTTATCTTTGATGGTTCCGTTTGAAGAAACTAAGGATAATATTAAGAGTGTACATATAATATGTTTCTTCAAAAAAAAATCACGCCTATAAATATGATCTATTCTTTGTACAAACAACCGTGACATCAATAGTTGAATTTGCAAATAATTATAAAGAGAGCAGGACTCCTTCCAACTCTAAATTAGAGGAAACTAGCATCATCTCTAAACAATGTAATTGTTACTCATCAACACTTTACTCATCGAGCTTGATACAAAGTTCGAATACTAATATCGAAATCATGGTATTTACGCGTTCAAACAAATAAATACGAAGCTGTACCTGTTCGGTTATTGACGACCATTTTAAACCGTCCTTGCTAATCATCATGAGTTTCATACCAATATAAAGTTTGAGTTAAAAGCTCTGAAGCTTTTTGCAGTTATAAAATGCTATGTACAAATGTAATCCAACCTGCAGCCAACAATCTCGATATTAGAGCAAGTGATCTGATAAATAAAACAGTTCTTCCAGGTTTATGCGTAGAACGTAATGCAGGCTCTAACAAATTGGAAAATTTCCTGAACGATGCCAGTTAATTGAAAATGGACCTGTGTTACTAAATGCATAACATCTGGGAAGAATGCAGAACTCTAACTGGATGAATTAAGTAAGAGCCAGACAGAGTGCACCATATATCAATGTTACACAATATTAGAATACTTGACTGAACTGATTGCGTATTAAAATAGAAGGTTTACTAAGTTTTTAGCTAAGATTCTATGAGTCTTGTTTAATTCAAATTTTTAAAGATGTTGGTTGTGAAAACGAATGGTGAACTTAAGAACTTCATAAATGCAAATACAGAGAGATGATCTCAGATGCCAAATCTTTGTGACATATTCAATCAGTCAACACATTCACCAAGTTCAAATAAGTTATAGGCCTAGTAGGCATCCTCAGTTTAGTAGAAAAGCTACGTCATTATGGCGGATATGATGAGCAAACCATTTACATTACAAATCTTTATCACACAAGACCAAAAAGCTAACAGAGTAGTTAGAACAGAGGATGCAAAATTAGCAGTTTGAAACAGTTGGTTCAAATTGCGATAGTTAGATGCCCCAAAATAGCTATAAAAATTTGCTAGTTTTAGTAAAATGTACTTAAAAAAAAAAAAGCAAAACAGCAAATATAAAAATCAAAATTACATTACCAACTATTCGCTCACAAGATCATCATAGCTTAGGCCTTCTGATATACTTTCCAACCCTTTACTATCCCCTGCAAGGCCACAAGTCACCTCCGTTAGTAACCATTTACACTGTGATGATCATATATTGACCTAACACAGTCATTACCATGGGGTTCTCTTTCTTGATTCCCCAGAAAATTATTAGCCCCCGATGCCAAGAAGGGAGATCTAGCAAAACTGTCTAGTATATCTGAAACTTGTATCAAGACCAGAATATTTAGCTATAAACTCAACTAATAATTATGGATGGAAATGTAACCATATAATAAAAATTTTAGAGTACTAATGCATTTGAGTATAAACTAGAAATGACAATGTCAATGGATATTAGATCTCTAATTAGTTCCATGAGTAAGGAAAGCAAGATAGTTAGAGTAGCTTGTACTTCCTTTTTTTTCTCATTATGTATTAATTTGATATGAAGTTTAAAAATTAAGAATTGATATCCGATCGTTTACTTTTATTTAAGTTTCACAAAAATGAGGATTATTTTATTACATAAATAGAAATCAGAACTATTATATATGAATAAGATACTTCAATAGTAACAAGAAAGCAGAAAACAGCACAAAAAGTAGGAATGTGCAAAATTCCATCAATACTACAAAGGTTTCCCCAAAATTGCAAACTATTGTAGGCGTTTAAAAACTCCTTCACCTGCATACTTTCAATTTTCTAATGAAATTACTAGTTGAGATATTCTTTTATATGCAAAGGTAATTTCGTATATATAAACTACAAGAGAGTGGGCAAACCAGAACTCTGCGTGAAGTCAACAGTCAAGTCTGGGAGATTGAAAGTCTGAGGAATCTGACTAAGATATCCAAATGAAAAAATGTCTGGATCTAGAAGTGGTTCATTTAAGGTTTGCGCGTTAGGCATCACATTGGTAAAATGGGCAACCGATGCATCCCCAATGGTTGGTCGTTCTTCCATCAAATTGTCATCCACAACAAACATATTTGGAGAACTGCCAGAATATTCAGATTCCAATTTCACAGTCCCTCCATTTATTCCTCGTCTTAAACATATGTCTGATGTTTGAGGCAAAATCATATTTGGTAGTCCATCAATTCTAGATGCATGAGTTGGCATATCTGCTGCAGTATGCATTGAATTGAACGATGATCCACCATTAATAAATGGAATGGAGCTGGCATCAATACGATAATGCAGAGTTTCTTGTTTTACAGGGAGCCCTGTGTATGCTGAGTTCTGCTGCACTGTCAAATTAATTGCATCAGTTGATGAAAACCTATTATCTTGATATATAACCTTTTCAACAGCTAAATTTTGACAAACTATACACATAGTAAAGACTATAAATGGTTTTGAGCAATTGTTATGGCACTAGATGAATGGAAACCTGCTAATCCAGCTTGTCAAATTGACTGGGGTATACAGACAAATAAATGCCCAGATAACTGAGCATTAGTTAAAACAAAGTCCTGGCATAAAGGCTTGTTCAGAATGTTTGAACCTGACTTCCAAAAGTTGACTTCTAATTAATGTAAAATGACAACAATCATGCCTTAAAACATATGAACACTGATGGAGCCACGTTATCTAAATTAAATTCCAACTAATAACCCAGGGAGGGGAACAACATAGCTTTATTACAATTTTGGATGATCTTAATCAGTCAGTATTTCCTCGAAATAGTAATCATATGTTAACATAATCTTAATAGACATTGCCTCGAAAAGTTTCATATTTTTTAGCGTAACTAGAAAAGAAAGCTAATCATATATAAATTCACTAAATGTATTAAAAAATATGACGAGATAAGAGTCCACCTTATAGGCTTAGTTTTATCAACAAAAACAAATTTTCAGCATGAAGTCACCATATATATATATATATATGCATATACTGAAATAAAGGATATAACAATAAAACATAACAATGGAACCAGCCAAAAATGATGATTAATTGACCATAATCCTATGTATTCATAAACATATAGAAGGTGATTTATTGCTGAAATCTATATTCCCCCTAACCATGCCTTTGCATACACCAACCACAAAAATCTGTTCACGATGGTGGCATTTACTATCTAAGTGGTAGAAATGAAGATCTATTAAAGATTCTTTGTTTCTGAATTTGACTTGTAATATATAATTGATTCTACAAGAGAAAAATCCTGTCATTTACAGCCCCAAATATGATGCAAGTGTACCAACCTATATACAGCAGTAGGATATTGTCCAAAAGCTAGTAGCAAAAGGAGACCACAAGAGCGTTAATATGGAGCATCATTTCCCATCATCAGTTTGTTCGATTTTACAGCAAATTAAGTGACAGGGAAGAATTAAGCTTCCAATGTTTTTGCTGGTTTACCATTTCTTAAGAACTAAACCAAGCAGTCATCATCAAAACGTAAAGATCATAAGAGACATTTTCATAATTCATTTTGTCAATAAAAAAGAGGAATATAATAAAATATTTCGACTACAAAAAATAAAAACAGCCTTACTTGATCGAACTTGAGAGCCATTAGAGGCAGGTAGTGCAGTAATTCCAGATTGATTGATCTGGTGCGTCATTCTCACCTGTTGCTCAAGCAACCTATTGAATTCCATAATTTGATGCTTCACCATCAACCTCAAATAATAAGCATCGAAAAATTCCCGATTTTCATCTTCAAGCTTTTGCCAAACTGGAATACACGTGATTTAAATTGAGATGACATAAAGAATAGAATCTTATCAATATAGACTTTGCTCCAAAGATCAAGAAAGAGATTAAATTGTTGCTTGTTCACTCAAAGAAGTTCTTCCATACTCTGATGTTGCTCATGATGACCAGTCCAACAAAATAAGGCAGCAATAATTGTAATCAATGATATCATTTTAGTAATGACATTAAGTGCAATAATTAGGAAGTAGCTTGAGTAGTAAACAATTGTAGTAAAGCAAGTAAACAATGAAACAAAAGAAAAAGTAAATGAAAGACCCAAAAATCAAGAAAGAGTATCAGATCCACGTTAAATTATAACGGCAAGACGTGTTCAATCACTCACAATCAATCAAAGAATTTAGTCTTCGACCACAATTTGCACTTAATAATAACATCGATCTTAATAGCATTTCTTATGAATGACTCTGGTTATCTTGTAGACCACAATGGAATATCAAAAATCTTGACCCAAGGGATTATCATCCAATTGGTAGAACAATAAAGAAACCCCTCAGCAGGCCCATGCCAAAAAGTAGAAATCCCGACTCTACTAATTGAATAATCTGCTAGCTGCTTCTCACCCAGACTGATGAGAGTAAGACTGGACAAGTTTCATATATCACTATGAAGTAGCAAAGAGTAGGAAGTGTCTTTCAGAGCCTCTGTTTCTATAGAAGTTTTAGTTAGCATTAGTCAGCAAGTGAGCGCTCCATTTATGTTGCATGCACCATTCAATGTTGCATACACCGTGAATGATAAAACTAAAATTTTAAAATCTAGGCATAAAATTATATACAACATTGAATAAAAACAAGGTTTTTTTCCAGTTACCAAGTTCTGTAAAAGCAGGCTCAATCTTCTCTTCATTCAGTAGTGTTTCGAAAACTTCCTGTTGGCTCATGTACAGATGAAGGCATCGTTTTATGAGGTTTTGTACCTACGATCAAAGAAGAAAATAAATGGCAGTATTTTTAGTTTGGAAGCTATAGAAAGCACTTGGTGGAGAATATTTTCGACACCATTAGAATTAAAGAGCTGGTAAAAAAAATATACCAGAGAGTGAGTATATTTCAATTTGAAATTTACTTTTCAAACAGTGCTGTTTTTCCAAACGTTTCTATACTCCTAAGTCCATTCAACACATTGATTTCATATACAGTCGTTTCAGAGGCTTTTTTTTATTTTGTAGTACCCGCTCAAAATTTAATATGGACTTTAAAAAATGTGCTAACTTTTTATTTATAAGTGTAGTCTAAATATGACCCAGCTTAAGGACAAAAAATATGCTCCAGAAAGATAGATGTTCAAAAAGCCTCAGTATATATTGAAGATGTTACTGCACAGAAGATTAAAAAGAACACATGGTTGCTGCATTGAAGGCTGGAATAATAATAGCTTCGGTTTTGTTGATTATATATAGAAATGACATATCAACCATAAGAAACATATACTATCAATCAGGTACAAACCATGGATATTTTTATTTTTTCTTTCCAAGTAATCCTCTCTAAAATTGTTATGCCATCTATGAAAGACCAACAATGCATATGAACTTACCAGTTGGATATCTGGATGAGTAAGCTGTCTCACCGAACCACTTGACATTTTTTTTGCCAAAAATGATAAGAAAATATCTGATGCATCCAAATTGAGGGTTTATTTGTTTGTCTCCAATTGACCGCTCAAATAATACACTTGAAACAGAAGAAAAGCATCAGATTACAAGAAATGAAAGCACGTAAGTTTAAATCTCTCTTAATTCCTTTATTTCTTTACATTTTTACAATTACGAATCTCTTTGTTCTCTTATTCTGACGAGTCTCGCATCAGAAAATTTTAGGCGAGTGGCAGAATTTGTAAGTCCGAGTCAGTTTTAACACTATCCAGTGTTTGCAAGAAAACATATTTCTGAATATCGGGAAGATGTAACTGACTAATTTTGATTAGATCACGTGAACCTAATGACATTAAACACATATATATCATTAATATAAGCAACAATATTATTCACAGAGAAGTAGAGCGAAAAATGTTCTCCAAGTTAAATACCAGGTTTTGAAGCAGTAAACGGTCGATAATGGAAGTCACAGCCACAAGATCGCATCAATTCGCAAGGATCCCTCCTCCATGGCCACCGCAGACAAAACCTTGCCATAAGAAAAAGCCAAAAGGCAGCATAATTTGGATCAGAACCACCATGAACCATCAATAACTAATTAAAACATCAACGTCAACCACATAACGAACCTCAAAACCACACAAAAATCAAACTACGAAAGCACTGAAAATCATGGTTTGTACAAGCATTTAAAAACTAGTTGAACTTACCAAATGCATCGGGTTGGATTTCCAGAAAGCTCAAAACTCTGGAGAGAGAGAGAGAGAGAGAAAGAAAAAAAAAAAAAAAGCTTCTTAGAGAGAGGGAGAGGGAGAGGGAGAGGGAGAGCTTTTCGTCTAGAAACTTTTTTGGAGCAAGTAGCTGCTTTCTATAAGTTCAGTGCTGCTTCATTTTATCTTTTTCTTTTTAAATAATGATTGCAAAACCAGTTAGATCCTGCCACGTGGACGTCGGAGAAGGATTGAAGCACTCTCTTCCAGGAGTCAAGCGGTCAATCTTCTGTCAAACTCCTCACTCACAATTTAGTTAATTATAAAATAATTATTATTATAAAGAAAATAAAAAAAAAAAATTTATAAACTGAATATTTATATTTCAATATTGCTTTTAATTTAATTTAGTTGTTAAATCTAATACTCGTAGACAACTTTTTTGATTTACTCGTGTATTTTAAACTAATTCTAACCCCTTTTAGCGTTTTCTAACATTATTTCAAACTCTGTCGATCTTTTCTCTAATAATTTTAAATCATGTTGTGAGATTGACAAAATTCAAAATTATGTTGAAAGTCGATGAAATAAATTATAAATAAAATAAAAACTACTTGATGAAATGAAAAAAATGTTATATAGACTTGCTAACTTCAATTAATAGATCGCCGACATAGTAGAAATTGTTGACAGAAAAAATACGAAAGTTTTATTTTTTAAAAGAATTAATCTATAAATGATTCCAAAAAATTAGTATTTAAATTTTATTGTAAAGTGAAATATCATACTTTTATTATGAATTAAATAAATATATTAAGACATGTAAGGTCACTTTTTTTTGGTATAATCTAGCAAATTCACAAAATTCATTTGAGATAATTCCTTATCCTATTCTATAGTTATTTTGGATTAATAGAACAATTTGGAAACCGAAAAAGATTTGAATAATTAAATTAAATATCCGACGGTAAAAACGACAAATGCATCTTGCATTAGCACTTAGAATGTTGCCGATTTTGGGGGACAATGCTCCTCTTGAATTGGATGACTCAAAACTTAAGGTGGGCACCGTCTAATTCTGTAAATAAAAAATAAAAATTAATCTGATTAAAATATATAAATTTAAAGTTGAGTTTGGACGAATTTTGTTTAATTTTTTTCAATTGAATCAAGGGTTATCTTTAATTGCAGACGGGGTGTACAAAGTTCAAGTCGAATTTTGTAATCCATCGTTTAATTTAGTTTTAATTATATAATTGAGTTTGGACTGATCATTAGTTTTTAACGTATTTAATATATTTATTGACGTATCAAATAATTATTGATATAATTAAAATTTAATATCGCTCAAAATTATTTTCATTTTGAGGTTGTATTGCTTCAGCACTACAAAAATTGGACCACAAATAATTTCCCTGTAAATTTGTTTGTATACATGAAGCATCATCATCATCATCATCTCTCTACATTCTACACAGCAAGTATTTATAAGAAATTACAGAGAAAAAAGTTTTAAAAAATAATTTTTAATTTTTAATTCTTGGTTTCCATGTTTGATCAGATCACAGTGGCAACGCCACTGTATCTGGGTCGTGTTCTTTCAGGGGAAAGACCTTCTTCCATGGCTTTCCTCTTATTACTCGCCTGTTTTTGTTCTAGAAATTGACAGTTCTTCTCTGATCCATCGCCATTTTCACGTTCTTGATCCTTCGATCTGGTTTTCATCATGTGGGGTTTCAGCCTGTTCATGTCTGAAAGTCGAACTGGTTTCAAGAAAAACTCTTCTGCTCCTTCCTCCAAGCATCTGTTCAGGATGAATTGTTAAATTCAGAATGGTCTATCGATGCTGTAATTAGGGTTTATTCGCCGATCTAGATTCACATATACCTGGTGATTCTCGAAGGTACATTCTCCGACGACATTATCACTACTGGTATGTTTCTCAAGGATGAACACTCCTGGAAAATAGGAGAAAAAGTGAAGGAAAAGGTGAGAAATCGTCTGAATTAAGTGAATTTCGAGTGTTAGCTCGAAGGGTAGGATCAAAAGCTTCGATCGGAGAGTGGAAATAATGTTTGGATGCCCGGAAAGTTGCCGGGAAGAGAGAAAATTAAACGGACCTTGATTTTCTTGAGCAAATCAAAGCCTGTCATTCCGGGCATACAATAATCTGTGATGATAAGATTCACTTCCACTTCCTGAAAAATCACAAAATTCAAACCAATTAAGAAAAATTTCAGTGAAAAAATGGAGATTTCCCATTTTCAGAGCAAAATTCAGACCTTAATCGGAGAAATCGAAGGAATAGTGGCGTTGGTTTTTTCATCTTGATTAAAACCCAGAAATTCCAAAGCTTTAGAACCAGAATCAACAGTAGTGACTGCTAAGAACAAAAATGAAAAACAACGATCAAATTTTCCAGCTCCGAGAATCATTTTCCTGCTCGCCCAAACAGAAAATTTACCTTGATACGACGAGGTCTTGAGCAGCCTCTCTATCAGTTTTCGATCAATAAGACTATCATCAACGGCCAAAACATGAAACTGAGATTCAGCAACAAGACCCATAACAGAAAAACAAAGAACCCACTAAAAAACAGTGGAAGAAGAAAAAGATGAGAAAGCGGAGGTGCTTCAATGGCGGACGGAGGGAGAAGAAAAAGAAGAAATGAGAGAGCTTTATCGAGGATAGAAGAGATGGAAGAGTGCTGAAATAAGACCCACCATAATCTACACTGCAGCTGCCAGATCCGAAGAGATTTGGTCTGAAATCTGCCAAATTTTGTAAAGTTGGATGAAATTTTTGAATTGAAAGGCAAGCAACGGAGGAAAAAGAAGAAGAAACAACAAATCCAATAAAATAAGGGAAACAAATCCAGATGAATATTTTTCAAGTTGATGCGAGGTGGGTTGGCTTTTATTTATACAAGGCTGGCAACACACCCACAAATGGGAAAGTGGAGAGAGAGAGAGAGAGAGAGAGAGAGAGAGAGAGAGAGAGAGACTAATTCATTCATCCTCGATAAATAATCAAAATAATAAATCATATATATTAATTAATTAATAGTTATTATAATATTCCCTTTCCACACAATATGACAATATTAGGTTTGCACGAGTCAGTTCGGTTCAATTCGATTCAATCTAGTTAAGGACTCGGTTCCTAAATTTTCAAGTTTAGAGTTTGTTTTAGGCCAAATTATGATCTTGGGATAGATTTAAATTAAAATTGAGTTAATTTTTTGACTCGTGATTCACCACAATTCGATTCGATTTTTATACTTTTAGACACCTAAAAAGCCAAAATTGGGAGCGGAGCGATGACCCACAATTCTCCTACATTCAAAACATGTTCGATTCCTTTGAGTGAGAATCTAACCAAACTGTAGTTCACTCTAGTTTTTGCCCACCTCTAACAATTTGGTTCCTGAGTCATGCATCAAATATCTTATAAAAGTCGAAATTATATCTTAATTTTGAGATTCTGAGTTTTGAGTCTTCCAATCAACGCAACGTTATATAATTAATTTATCTGTTCTTGAAAGTTTTGTCTTCACATAAGTGTTTGTCACAATCATCCTCTTTCGCTAAAATGGAATTCTCATCGGTCACATTGGTACCGAGAACACAATTTAACAATTTCCTTCGTAAGGAATAGTTCAATATTAATAATCTCTTAAGTTATGCTACTAATGGTTATGAAATTTATCCAACCTTAACAATCTTACATCGTAAAAGAATTTTTGAGAAAGTAAAATAAAAAAAAGTAATGTTACGTTTACACTCTTATTACATTAATTGTACCAATCATTATTTAACACGTCAACGAATATTTTAAGATAATAGAATAAGAAGATAAACGTAACATTATTCAAATTAAAAGGATACCCATTTATTATTCTTCCATGTTATTTTAAATGGCAAACTTTTGAATATTACGTCATAATTTTAAAGACATTATCGCTACGAAATTTGATTAAAAATCGTGTAAATTTTTAACTTTATTTGTAGACTGTTAGACGAATATTATAATCTTATGATATAATTTTATATAAAGTGATATTGTTCACACGTTGTATATTTACTAATATGTTATTTTAAATATTTATAATATATTGTAATTACCCTAACAATTAACAAATGATATATTTTTTTTAATTTACAGTGTTATTTTTTTCGGTTAATTTTGAGTCGTGGACATAAGACATTTGTTTGAACCTCGTAAATCTTGTGTTCTTAATTTCTACGCTATTAATTCTTTTTGATTAATTTTCATGACAACGGTTGCATTTATGGAAGAAAATATAGAATTAGTATTTGCAAGGGTAAAAAGAATTTAATTAATAAATATCAATGAATTTAAAAAAAAAAAACCTAGTATGTCATGAAAAAGTAATCCAACAAAAGAAATTCAAAGCATTAAATCATATAAAATCTCAAATCAATCATGATAAGATTTCTTAAAATGATGATATTATTTTAAAATTATTAAAATCTAAATTTAAATTTAGAATAT
This sequence comes from Begonia peltatifolia, assembly GCA_022433055.1. Lineage (NCBI taxonomy): Eukaryota > Viridiplantae > Streptophyta > Magnoliopsida > Cucurbitales > Begoniaceae > Begonia > Begonia peltatifolia. The sequence goes on along the minus strand of CM039520.1, from coordinate 20,523,301 downwards.
TGAAAAAAAATAAAATTATTCTTAAATTAAAAAAAAAAATAAAAGAAAAAAGGAGAAAAGGAGAGACATGGCATGGGATGGGAAGAAAGGGTACAAGTAAAGACATTGTTAGAGAGAGAATTGTTTTTATATTTGATGGCTAAGATTCCCCGACACATACTTTTAATTCATTGTACAATCTGGCGCACACATTATAATCCAATCCACACGCTTCTCTGTTTTAATTTTCACCCATTTTTGTTCCCTTTTTCTGTCTTTTTTTTTTTTTTTACTAATATTAATACGCATGGTTGAAAATCAAACGCTAAATAAAAAAAAAACACAAAAATAAAATATTAAAATTTACGTAGAAAAGCTTAACGTGAAAATAACTGCTGGTGTAGTAGATATTGACTATAATTAAATTAAATTATAATTGAATTTTACGACTCAAATATAAAAATATAGAGTAATATAAATACTCTAATATTGAATATGTTTAGGGTCGAGCGAGTTTTGTAGGGTTTTGGGTTGGTTTTGAGTTGAATCACACGTTAATTTTACGTTAGGTTTGGGACTGAATTGTGTTTTATTTGAATTTTGTCGTCGACAATTTTGTTTAGTTCTAATGATTTTACGCATCTAAAATCATTAATTACAAAAGACAATTCTTCTGTATTAAGAACCAATTTCAATTCACTTCTTTAAAAACCAACCCGCTAATATCGAACCCATGATTCTGGATTGAAACACGGTTATGGTATGTCTCTACCCATCCGTAAATGTTACTTTGGTTATCTATGTATTAATCAGACACCAATGATTTGATCTTCTTGTCACGTATTTCCTAGTACAACATTTACGTCCTTAATCAAAGTTTACCACGACATAATTTTTGTTGGACACAAACTTTAATATTGAATTATATTTATCATTTTATTTTATTTTTAAAAAAACTTATTTTGTAAGATGTTGATCATATATTCATAATTATAAAGATTGATTATTTATTCTAAGACATTATAACATGACGTTAGACACGACAACATTTGATGCGGGGTGAACCTTGATATTACACTCTTGTCATAATATAAAATTTACAACATCAAAGTGCATGCAAAGTTTATGTACAATAATAATTATTGTTTGGATAATAATTGTTACGTAACTTGCTCACCAAGTCTGACGAATTTATAAGTTGCAAGCATAACCCTAGTGCCCGTCATAAAAAATTTTGTGGTCGATTTTTTTTTCATATTTTCTATTGATATTTGTGTATAAAATTAAGATTTATCAATACGATTATCACTTAATTTTTACACTTTAATTTTTTTTTTTTTAAAATTTGTCGTGTCTAGGATGGATTAGTCGACTTGTATGACCGAAGATATATGATATGAGTGACAATAGAGTAAATTTTATTTATCCGTCATAATATAATGCCAAAATTTATATTAAATAAGTGAATGATTTATAGTCTAAATGAATTCCTTTTAGAGCCATCGTTGTCTTCCTCTCGTGACCCATCCATGTTCCCCTCCTCCCTTTCATTTCACTATGTTTCATTATCCACCATTGTTTGGTCGAACTTAATTTGATTTTAAGTGATTTCACGATGGTTGACGAAAACTGCCAAACGATCGACACGATATTTCCAGCAAACCGAGTTTTCTAAATAAAATGACAGAGCCATTGTACTCCCAACCCTCGCCTCCGGGTTATGCTCGCCTCTGTGTTATAAAAGTTATAAATTTTATACCGTCTATAAAATTATCACGTAATTTTTTTTAATTAAATTTCATTACGAATTTATAAAAAAATTATTAAAATATTAAACGATAAATATTGCGTTAAAAAAAATAACTTAAAAAAAAACTTTGTTTATCTAGATAATCATTAATGGTCCTCTCTCTCTCAAAATCAGGTGCATTTCTGTTTGATGATTCTCCTCCTCGCCTCAATTGATATATTTGAAAATAATTATTTATTTTTAAATTTTCAATGATTAATTAATAGATGAATCGACATTGATTATTTTGTATTTATTTATAACAACCATAATTTAAATAATTAAATAACAATAATTTTGAGGTCAATGTCAATAAAATGAAAATATTGACCATCTCAAAAAAAAAAAAAAAAAAGGATTTAGACTAAAATATATAGTGGACTTTAATATGTTGATAGTTTAAAGACAGTTTGAATAATTATTATATAATTCCTCTTGACCACCTTTATATTTGAGTTTATAAAATCCTTTTTTTTTATATATATTTATAACATAATAAATAATATCATATTGTTAGGTTGCATGTATAGTTTTTCTCCCCTTATTATATTTATTGACTAATAATACCCAATAAACTAAAACATTGACATAAACAAATATTATATTAATGAATAAGTATTAAATTATAATAAAGTGAAATTTAGTTCAAGTGACGCCTCTAATTTTTTCGAAAAAAAAAACAATCGATCTTGAATTTTTGATTGTGTGCAAATCAATTATTTTGTCATAAAATCTGATAAATTCATAAAATGTATAACGCGTAATGGCCAAGTTTTTTTTGACCCAAAACTTGAAATTGCACGTGTTGATCACTAAGTGGATAATCTCTTTCTCTCTAAGAGCGGAGAGCTTTAATTTAGTTCCCGGGTCAAGCTGTATTTAGCCGATAAATCCTTGATATTTATATAGTCCTTCTACTCTCGCCAATAATTTATTTTGGAAGTTTGTCCGGCGAAGAAATGGTAAAAGAGAGAGAATAAATTAAATTGTGCTCGATTTAAACGATATAAAATATTGGGATAACAATAGGTTAGATCCAAGTGCAATGTACAAGTGCTTGAGCAGGTGCAACCAATGATACAATGAACATGAAAGCAAAGATTATTAAATCTAAGAGACATGGTTTAGGGTTTTGAAATCTTTTGAGATCAAGAAAACAATTAACTAAAAAGATTTGGATTTGTTTTTTTATTAAACTATTTGACATTAAATTATTTCCTCAAAGATTGTCTCCACAATAAAGCTAATCCCGTTTGTTTGCTGAATAGTACAACAAAATCTATTAAATATTTCAACTATTTGTATTTATTTTTTTGTTACATTAATACACTCGTTTTCAGCCTAGCTTTTGACGATTTTATCATTCCGACGCTCAATTATTCTTTTCATCGTACCTAAATGACTTGCCTATTAAGATTCACGAAGCTAATCGTTGCTACGTGGATAAAATGTCGACTTTGCAGGCGAATTAAGATGTTGCAGACGTTTGAAGGAGCGATCCCTATTTGACCGGAGTAACGTTACAAAAAATTCTTAATTTTTTTTTAAATTTATTTAGGTATAACTTTATAAAATTGTTTTATAGACATTAAATTTTAAGAAAAGAAAGTCAAAGGATATAATTGATTTATACAAACTCTTTTACTATTTTATTTAAATATATGAAAAAAGATATATATATGCAAAATTTGATAATATCTAAATATGATGAATCAACCAAGATCAATTTCCTAATGTGATGCCCCAGTAAGAAGCAAAAGTTAGTTGTAGCCAAATGATATGATCTATTTCATAATTGGAATTACTGTATCGAGTTTCTTAGTATAATTATACTCATTCTCAAGAGTCAGTATCATTTTTTTAAAGTAAATATCAAAATAGACCTTTTAGTATGAGAGCATTTCAACTGATATTTTAAACTTTTAGTTTTATCAATTGACACCTCAGACTTTGAGATGTTAGCAATGAATACATTGCCGTTATTATTTATTAACTTTGTTATAAACTTTAAAAATAAAGTGGTATTTATTTGAGAAAAATTAATCTTAATAAATATTTATTTTAAAAAATATAATCAATAATAATAAATTATAGGACAAAACAGTCATTTTTTAAGATTTATTAACGGAGTTAACAAAACCAATAACAACCAGGTGTCCATTACTAACATATCAAAGTATAAGATATCAATTGATAGTTGAAAATATCATCAGACTTTACGATCTATTTTGATATTTATTTTTTAAAAAAAAATAATAAAATATTAGAGCCGAAATAATGGCATGGCCGGAGATAATAGGCAATAATGGTGCATCAAATGAACATGGTCTTTTTATTTTTACATATTTTAGATGATTAAAAGATGGGCATAAGAAAGAACATACAAGGAGGGGAGGAGCAAGAAGATGAGAATGGTCCCCAAAAAATCTCATAATCCAAAGAAAGATTTTTTGTTCCCAAAATCTAAGTTTGCCCAACAATCATTCTTTCTTCTCTCCTTTTTTCCCCCTATCACTTCCCCAAAGGGATAAGACCTCCTTGTGTTGTGGGGTCTCCCTCTTCCACGCCTTGTTTTGTGAAGTAATGAAATACTAATCATTCAAAAACTAAAAATAAAAAATTAATAAATCTATAATTTTATTTCGTTGCTTTTATTGCGTCACAAACTTTCCCGATCAGTCAAAAATAAATTTTGGTCATCCAACTCCTATGATTTGTATAAATTTATTGTGTATCGAAGAATTTTTTGTGAGACACGATTTTTAGTTGTTTTGATAGAACTTTCACATTCTAACTCGTGAATATAAATAATAAACACTTAATATATCATAAAGCGTGACTAAACACTTTAAGTTCAAAATACTTAGGTTTCACGAAGGCAATGTCCAACTAGAGTAGACAAAGCGTGTTAAGTACGTCACAAACCGTTCTTTCATAGAGTATACATTAAAAATAAAAAACCTTTGGTTCAATATCTGTGAACAAAATTATCAAATTAAATGTATACAAATCTGATTCGAAAAATCTATTTTGTTTAGTTTGTTTAAAATATCTATACGTATACAAATATGTGTACGTAGAGGATTGTAGATGTATACACACACATAAGATGCGAGTGGTATGTACAAACATGTAACAAAGATATCCACATACATGACTAATTATCATTCAGGAACATACACATGAGTTAATTTGATTAGTAGATAGAAGAATGTAATTTAAAGATCCAACAGTCATTAAATTAATTAATGATAAAGAAATCTTGTTAGTTGTAATGATTTGAGTCAACCTCAGTACATTGTCAAATCAAGCACTTCAATTAATAATTTCCAATTGTCTGTAATGATATCATTGGTTAGTCTACGCATACATCAACTTTCAAAGCTTGACGAAACTTAAAAAATAATTATGAGGTTTTAGTTTTCATATTTTAGATTATGGTATTGGACTTTTATTTTTTTAATGAAACTTTAATACACAAAAAACGACGAATCTCTCGTTCTTCTAATATAATATTATCAGTTTAGGTTAAAATTTGTGTAATTTTATTCTCAGAGTTATTAAAAAACGTGTTGTTTTACATAAAATTTTATTTATAAATCATATACTTTTCAGTCTTCCAAATGATATAAGATTGTGGACCTTCACTGATACGAACTGGCTCTTTACAATCAACAAAATGTTAATTCGTCTTAATGTTCACATAACTATCACAAAATTAAATAAAAGGAACTTCGATATCAAATATATAAATTACAATATTTTTATTATATTAATTTTAGAGTCCCTCACGTTCAATAATGATATAATAATATTTTTTTTTTGTTAAGAACGATCAGCCTACCATTCTTTTGTTTAAACTAAAACAAGAACACAACACCAAAATTTAGAGTTAATTTATATTATAGTTTTGAAAACGAAGCAACACATGAATATGTTTTAAGGTTACTCTATACTTATAAATTACAAAATTTAAACACGCAAACACATAATTATATATTAAAATAACATTGTTAGATATATGGTTAATCGGGTAATGTTGTATCTTTTTTATTAATCATTGTTAAGTGTATTTTTTAAATAATTAGTTCCGGCAAAAAAGAGATAATCGTTTGGTAAATTAATTAATGAGAATTGATTTATCATTTTAATAGTCTATAAATCATGATATTTAATTATTAAATTACATAAAAATACATTAAAATTTAAAAAATAAAAAGAGTGCGAAAGAAAGTAAGTGGTTAAATATAATTATTAAAAAAATTAAAGAATTATGTGCATAAATTTTTCTACTTTTTCATAGTTGGTGGTGTTGCTCGTTGTTTGCTTGCTTACCAACATCCATATGGTTTGATGGCGAAACTCCGATTCGATCCACCCCCGGGTGGAAGGCATCAACCGCAATCCCGATCACAATGAGAGATCTAGCTCATGCTTTCATGGCCTACTAAAAAATTCAAATAAATATGTTAATTTGAAAAAAAAAACAAAAACAAAAAAGAAAATAGGGTTTGGAATGTAGTGGTTAATGATTTAGAAAGGTGAGACTGTGTGACAACAAATGGATTAATTTAATTTATATTGGCTGGAAACACACTCCAAGAGTACACTAGAATGATAAGAAAATAGAGAGCCCTAAGGAGGGTTTTAAGGGCACTTTGTCATTGGCCTTTGGCAATCCTTTGGGGCATTGCTCCAAATCCCATGATCTTCTTTACCACCTACTGCAGATCTCTTGTTATCTCAGTTTTTTTAATGCTAAAATTTATGGATTATTTTTTAAATTGAATAAGTGTTAATCACGGCCCACTCGTCCACAAAAATCAATACGAAACCTGGTCCAATTCGACCCAAACCAATACCGAGAGTTTGAGCCAACAAACTTGAAATTTTCAAATTGAGGTTGCGGTTGTCGGTGCTCTCGTCGTGACTTCCGATAAACTAATTACTCTACAACGTTATGGTTTCTGATAAACTAATTACTCTACTACTAAACAAATGACATTTACGCAACAATTCAGAGTATTAGAATAAAGTGTACAATTGACATTATTTTCAAATGAAAAATGTCAAATATACACTCTAATTTAAGAACATAATTTTATATTTTGATGGGTAGTTCATTTGTAAAATATTTATAATATATTATTAATAAATTATTACTCCAATGAAAGATAAATATATGACAAAATGATATTATTAAATTGGACTTTGAAGAGTTGCAGTTTCATAGGCCCATTATTATTAAACTGCACTTCACAAAAATGGAAGATCAAGCCCAATAATTTTTAGACTATCTTTAATATTTATAATAAACACTATCTATTATTTTAGATAAATATTTAATTTTAGTTTTTAAAGTTTAATTTTTTAGTTAGAGTTCTATGTTCTTGCTTTCTAATTTTTATCTCATTTCGTCATATTTATTAATTAGTATAATTAATTTGATAAATTAATTATATATAATTTAAATAAATTATTAATTGTGATCATTATTTTTAATTCTATTTTTGAATTTTAATTGAAAATTAAAAACTAATAATAAAAGTCAATATTTTCAAAGTTCCACTCATCGTGTTCTTCAAGGAAAATTGCAGCCGATGAATTCAAAGCTTGCTTACACTGCTGCCGTTCTTGCAGTCGTCTTCTCCATCATCTCCTCTTTTAGACACCCAATTCTAGTCTCTCTAGGATTCGTGCATACCCAAATACCTGGTGCCATTGACAATCTCCAAACTGCTGAACTGGTCTCTGTAAATGGAGCGGTCGGACCGGAGAGTCTGGCTTTTGATTCCAATGGGGAAGGGCCGTATACTGGCGTGGCAGATGGCCGGATTCTTAAATGGGAAGGAGATGATCGGGGATGGACTGAGTTTGCCGTCACTACCGCTCAGAGGTATTCTCTACTTTCGCTGGATGCTGTCTTTAATTCGGAGATTTACTAGTTTTTTGTTGTGCATTTCTTGAATTGGAAGTTCTGATGGTGAAGACAGACGGATATGGATATTTGGGTTTCGAAGGTAAAGACGAATAAGAGGATAGTTTCGTGGATTTTGAGCTGAAGATGGTTCAGCCTTTTTTTTTAACACTGTTTTTTGGGAAATTTCTACTGGTTTTCATGGATTTTCTGTAATTCTTCGAGGATCTACTTGTTTTTCATTCATTCTTATAGAACATTGCATATATATCCTTCTTTTATCCACAATAAGTACTGAAAAACATACATAACAGAGAGATGTTTTTTACTAATTATCTGGCATTTCATGCATAGTTTTACAATTAGTACATTATTCTCTTTCAAACAATTGTGTAAAAGTGAGCTACAACATTGGAAAGTATCCCATTCCCTTCAAAAAATTTCATTATTCCAATTCTCCCCAGTCGTGAACCCATCATCCAGATGCTTCAGAATACCCACCACCATATTGTACTCTTTAAGTTGTGCTATTTTTGACGACTGAAGTTGTTATATAGTTTAATTATGATAAACTACTGACAGATTCAAAAACTTAAAATTATGGATTCAGAATAATACATTTCTTCACATTCTTCCTCGTGCAAGTGCTAAATTCTTTTTATCGATCCTTACATGTGGTTTATAATGGGGTTGGTTTTGACTATGTCAATACTTAATTTAGGACATCTGGCTCTAAGACCATGATTAATCACTAATAATCTCAAAAAGTTAATATTATGAGTTGAAAATTTCTAGATATTTCTTTACAATATGAATTATTTCTTTTTGTTATATATTTTCTTAAGGAAGGAGTGCGTTCGCCCATTCGCGCCAGAGTTGGAGCACGTATGTGGAAGACCATTAGGAATACGGTTCGACAAGAATACTGGAGATCTCTACATCGCTGACGCATATCTCGGTCTACAAGTTGTGGGACCGGCCGGAGGTTTGGCGACTAAAGTGGTCACCACATTTGAAGGCAGGCCACTTGTCTTCACAAATGATATGGACATTGATGAAGACGTTATATACTTTACGGACACAAGTACAATCTTCCAGCGAAGGTAATTAAAACAAAAACTGAAATTTCGGATTCTTTCTTCAATTATTATGTGAAATAGAAGTTGAAAAGTCTGAGAAGCATTGAAAATTAGAAGTTTGGATTGGATTAGGAATGTTTAGTGGATAAGTTAGGAAGATCAGAAATAACAGCTAGAGAGAGAGAGAGGGACAAAAAAGAGAGAAAATTATGTGGGATCTTCAATAATCAGTAAATAGAACTTAATTTGATGCGTAATAGTTTCACATATGGGACGGCTTACACTTGTCAAATAAGATAAAAATGGGAAATCATTGAATTACGAGACACCTAAATATAAAGAGACTATAATGTTTGTAAATCTCAATAACATAAAGCTAGGAAGTTTCTGGGTTAGAAGAATGGCTAAACCGTTAGAAAATTAACATAATGATCATAAATACATTTGCTAAAACTCGTAAACATAATCAAGAGTGAAGTGCAATTAAGCCTCTGAACTTAGGGATCAGGGACAATTGTTACCCTAAATTGTTATTTTTAGCAAAGTTGCCATTGTACTTTGTGTTGTTAGCAAAGCGGCTCGTGCATGATAAAATTTATCAAATGTTTTATGTTTTTTGTTTGCAATGATAATTTTAGTCTATCTAGATAACAAGTGGTTTCTAAGACTAGAAACAATTTAATTGAGGTTTGTCTTCAAAATCAAGTGCAAAATTGATTGTATGCATGAAATCAAGTGAGTTAAGATAACTTGTGTGGGTCAAAATAACCATTATAAGAGAAAACATGAGAAGTTAGACACATTTTATAAAGGTAGAGCCATTCTGCCGACGATTGAAATTACAAAATCAGTTTTTCTAAATGAAGAAATAGTTTTGAGTATCGGTTGTAAAATTACTCCTATGTTCATGGGGTAAATTGGATTTTTCCCTATAACCACAGGACTAATTTTCTTCCATATTCGACATAATTAGCTTCAAATTTACTTTTTTAGATTTTGCCTTTACACAATCATGTATCTTTTGGAAATATTTCTGTACATTTTTGGTTTGCAGACAGTTCATGTCATCACTCTTGAGTGGAGACAAAACAGGAAGGTTACTCAAATATGACAAATCAACCAAAGAAGTTAAAGTCTTAATCCAAGGTATTGCCTTTGCAAATGGAGTAGCATTAAGCAAAAACAAGTCCTTCGTGCTTGTAGCCGAGACCACTTCTTGCCGGATTCTCCGACTTTGGCTCAAAGGCTCGAACGCTGGAAAAGTCGACGTTTTTGCCGAAATCCCTGGATATCCGGACAATATCAGGAGAAGCCCGAGAGGAGAATTCTGGGTAGCTTTGCACGCAAAAAGGGTTCCGTTTTCTAAATGGTTAACGACAAACTCTTTGGCCGGAAAGACATTGCTAAAGCTTCCACTGAGTTTTAAGCAAATTCATACCCTTTTCATAGGGTTGAAGCCTCATGCAAGTGCCATAAAGTTGAGTGAAGAAGGGGAAATCTTGGAAGTCTTGGAGGATTTTGAAGGAAAGAAGTTGAGATTTATCAGTGAAGTTGAAGAAAAAGATGGAAAGCTCTGGATTGGATCTGTGCTTATGCCTTTTGTTGGTGTTTACGGTGTTTGATTGGGAAAATGGCCAGTGCTTGTTATGCTTTCCTCTTTTTCTGCAATTTGTTGAACCCACCCCTTCTGAATTTGTCATCAAAATTTAGGGTTTTGCTTGCTATCTACCCGATATAGGCTCCGTTTAGTATTTGCTTTTGAACCTCGTACTTTCTTTTACACTCTTTTTTTTTTTCTTTTTTTCTTTTCTTTCTCGATTTTGATATATTTTAATGTAATTTAGTAATTAATAATATAATCGCTCAAACGACGAAAATGGATACATCACATTTAAGCAATTAATTACCAAATAATTGTTGTTAATTTTGAAAGTTGATTATCAATTATTTGTGACTCTAAAATAAGAATTATATTGAACTTTACCCTAACAATAAAAGGACATGCGTGACACATTGCGAAATCGAGGATCATTTTGTTGATGTTTACAAAGATCAAATTCTTCGAAAAACTAATCAGAGCTTCCGCCATCTAGAAAGTTCAATGGTTATATTGCACTTCATATTATTTCGAGACGTTATGTATATGAGCCTCTTCAAACAGGACTTATTGCTATTAATTCAATGATATTATAGGACGGGAAAAGTTCAATGCTTTTATTGCACTTTATGTTAAAACTTTACGTAGTATAATCATATTATTGTGAATTTTAATTTTTACCCATTTTGGCAAGTGGAAACAAGATTTCTAAAATTTGAAATTTGAGTTTTACCAGTTTCTTAAATTTAATGCACCTAATAAACTTTTTTTCTTAAAAATAATAATCAAAATCGATGAAATTAACAAGACAAAACATCCCCACCCCAGTTGCTTGATATTTACTCATCAAGTATGATCGAGTAATGTTACATTTACATTATAATTTTGCATTTTTATCAAGTAACAGTTGTCATTTGCGCATTAATAAACGTAATCTTTTATTCGACATATTTACATTATGCCACAATAATCCATCGATGATCGAATGATAAGTAAATTGTTACGTTATGATGTGAAATTAGTGTATAAATGTTATTATTTCCTTAAAATTTAAAAAAAAAAAAAAGAAAAACAAGAACAGTGTCAGATAATTTGCTACAACATGCAAATATTTTAGACTGTCCTTGTGAACCACATATGGGATGCTTATAAATTCGTCCTCGTAGACCTAATTCTATTATTGCATAACACCTTAACGTGTCTATCTATGTATGCGTATTTTACTCAACACCCCACAAATCAAGTCGATATTTCGCTTTCTTCTTTCTCTAAACACACATGGGTTTGGAGTTATCATCGCCGGCCATCTTTTTTATTCTCGTCTCGGCATTTCTGGCCGTTAAAAACTCAGAGCTTTTCTCTCCGGCGGCTGTTGGCGGTGGGTATGGTTTCGAGGAAGCGGAAACCGTTCCGATTGGAGGTGGGGTTGGGCCGGAAAGCTTTGCGTTTGACCCTTCAGGTGAAGGTCCTTACACCGGAATCTCAGATGGCCGGATTATCAAATGGCTTCGAAATGAAACCCGTTGGATTGATTTCGCCGTCACCTCGGCATTCAGGTGAAATCCTGATCTCTCTAAGACAAAAAGATTACTTTTATAAATAAAAAAAATTCTTTTTTATTATGTAAAAAATTTATGATTAATTTACTGTGAAAACACGAAAAAAAATTCATATTTTACACTGATGTATCGTATATCATCTTTTATATATACACACGTATATCTCCGTAGTCTTAACCTAAAACAACAGAAAACTGGGAATTTTTGTATGATAATTCGGTAATTAATCGAGTAATCAAATGTTGTGGTTTTCAATTTTTGTAACACGTCAAAAGTTGGAATTTTATTTAATAATCTACACAATTTAAGGGTAGTAATTGTGAGTGTGATATTCTACACACGTGTTAGGTTATTGCCTTTTGTGTGTTTCTTGTCTTGGAATGTAGGTTGTAGATAAGGCATATGAGCAAGATGAGGTGTTTTAATTATATACCAAACATCTCTCTCTCTCTCTCTCTCCACCAAATGAAACCTAATTTCTGGCTTTCCCTCTCTCTCTCTCTCTCTCTCCTCCAAATGAAACCTACTTTCTGGCTTTCCCTCTCTGTCTCTTCTCCAAATGAAACCTAATTTCTAGAGATGTGCTACCGAATGCATGGCACATTAAATGAAGCTAGTGGGGTTTAGGTTACAACCTAAGCTATCAAATCTATCCATTTATGAGTTCTTGATAGTTGTGAAAGCCGCTTGCATGAGACTGCATGTTCTCCAAATGTTAGGTCATCTTCCTAAGAAGTTCAGAACAGGAGTGAGGAGGGTTCGGTCTAGTTTTAGAATTGAACCGGACTACATTTTCGGATTCCATTTGCAACATGCAAGGCAGAGTTTGAATCGATATTTGGGCCTTAACTTGTATTTAAAACTATAAACCAGACTGTGAAGACAATAACTTTGTATTAAGACCAGTAGTTGTCCTCACACTAATAGGTGGTTCGACCAGTAGTTAAAATATTTTAATTCGGCGAATAAATGACACGTAAATATTATATAAATTTCTCGAAATTGACTAAATACCTAATTACCTTGGAAACATTGACTAATAAGGTGGGAGTTTAAGGGTATGACCGAAGGGTTAATTTTGTGAGTAGGGAAGGTTGCGAGGGGCCGCATGATCACCATCAGACGGAGGAGGTTTGTGGGAGACCACTAGGGTTAGGGTTTGAGGAGAAAAGTGGGGAGCTGTATGTTGCTGACGCGTACATGGGTTTGCTAGTGGTGGGGCCGCAAGGTGGGTTGACTGAAAAGGTTGCCACAGAGGCTCAAGGAATCCCCTTTAGATTCACCAACAGCCTCGATATTGATCCACGTGGCACTGCTGTCTATTTCTCTGACAGCACTTCTCTCTACCAAAGAAGGTATATTCTATCTCATTTTCAATTATATTATTATCTGTTTTATTACTTTTAATTTTTTATTATTTTTAAAAAAAAAATCTTTGATACATTTAATCTAATAAATAATATATTATATTAATTACATTTTAAATATGTCAATAATTATTTGATATGTCGGTAAAATTTTTAAAAAAAATAAATGTAACATTATTATTTTAATATTTAAACATTTTGATCAAATTCTTGTATCAATCAACTTTATTTTCAAATAATTTTAAATTATAAAGAATTTTGTGGTGATAAAATTAAAAATATGAAAATAAATTGGAAATAAGCAAAACTATAGATAGTATGGAAAACAAATCTAGAATTGTTGAAGATCATTTTATCTTTTAAAATTTAAATAGCTAGGGTTTAATGACTAAAAATAGGATAATTATCTAAATAAAGTGAATCAACAGGTTAATGGGTAGTCTAACCGACTTAACGGCACAGTGTCTGTAAATAACGACTCAAACTGTCGAGCGACGAAATTAAAAATTTAAAGTATTAATTAAAAAATCATAAGTTCTATTTTCATGACTAAAATAAAATAGTAATAATAAGAATTGAAGAACAAAATGAGAGTGTTATTCTGATCTAGGACTTTATTGAGTGATTGCAGGGACTACGTCTCTGCAATACTAAGCGGAGATAAAACAGGAAGATTAATGAAGTACGACCCAAAAACTAAACAGGTCGAAGTTCTTCTAACAAACCTCTCCTTTCCCAATGGAGTTTCCCTCAGCAAAAATGGCGACTTTCTCCTTCTCGCAGAGACATCAAACTGCAGAATCCTCAAGTATTGGTTAAAGAAACCTAAAGCAGGGAAAATGGAGGTTTTGCTGAACGTCCCAGGTTTTCCAGACAATATAAAAAGAAGCCCCAGAGGAGGTTTTTGGGTGGGAATCCATGGGAGAAAAAGTGGGCTTCTTCGCCTGGTTTTTTCGTATCCATGGGTGGGGAAAGCTCTGGTCAAGGCCTGTCCTTTCAGCTTGATGAAAGCTTATGGTTTGGTGGGGAAATGGCGGAGGAGTGGGGGGATGGGAATTAGGGTTAGTGAAGAAGGAGAGATTCTGCAGATTGTTGAAGACAAAGATGGCAGAAAATGGAGGTCTATTGCGGAGGTTGAAGAGAGAGATGGAGTTCTTTGGATTGGCTCCATCAGTACTCCTTTTGCTGGAAAACTTGATCTTCCTTTGTTTTGATTTTAGTTTTTGTTCTTCAAGATAGAAGTTTTCTTGCGTTAAACTTCAAGTATATTCCCTAATATTTCATGGAGTGGAGAAGTCAACCTAGTGAATTCACTTCTTTGATTCTTTGTGATTGCAGTAATTTATCAGTATTAGTTTCTTACTCCGTAGTACTCTCCACAAAAAAAAATCTAACTCTTTACGCTCTCTAGTCACCGAAAGAGACGATAATTACGACCAACTGTTGGACCTAAGAATCATAACTCTCAACGAACGTAAGTTCTGCCAATTATTAAACTAAGACATGCACAAATGGTTTGCACGTTGGAACTCGAAGTCCTAAACACTACGCCTTAAATTCAACAAATTATATTGTTGAAAGATGGATGGCTTTAAATCGTGCTTAATCACCATAATTATAAAGTTGATTGTATTTAAGAGAGGGCATTGAAAGTGAGTTCTTGGAATTGAATGTGATATCAATGAGAATAGCCTTTTTGAGCTTGGGCAATCCAGCTGACTGAAATTCCCACCATTCATTCTTCTTCCTTCTTCTTCTTTCAAATTTGGTCTGTAAATGTCAACTTTCTAGAGAGAGAATCTAGAGAGAGAGTGGGCACACTTTAAAGAACACCAATCATCTCTCTCTCTCTCTCTCTCTCTCTCTCTCTCTCTCTCTCTCTCTCTCGTTTGAACATTGTATTGTTGTTGTTTGAATTCAGCCATCTATGATTTATATGTTTGTCTATATCTTCTTCATAGTTATAACAAGGCACGTCATTTGTTTATCTATATAAATATTTAATTTTCTATTATTAATATTAAACTTTATTAATAAATAAACAACATTTTTAATGAAATTAAATAAGAGGTGTCCATAAGATTATTATTATTTATTTAACATTTAAAAAAAAGAGTATTTAAGCTTATCATTTTTGAATTAATTGTTTGTCCTTTTGCCAAACATCGTTATTACTATTAACATCAAATCTTAATAAATAATTTCAAAAAGTATATATTTTAAATTACTAAGACACGATTAAATTATATAAATTTAAATAATAACAAAATTATTAAAAACAAAAAACATTACGCTTACAATGTTTTGTTTTCAAAGCTACAATATGTCAAACGTGTTCGGTAAGTTTTAGAGTTCGATATCACATTCGAACCCACCATTTCCAATTTATTGTTCGGAACTATATCACATAGTGTATAAAATAAGATGAATTAAGATTGTATTTTGTGAATATATATATATATTCCAATCGTTTAAACATCTTGTTCGACGTAATAACATCGTATTGATCTTGTTATTTCAATGTTTTTCGTTGTGTTTTAATATTTGTTTGGAAGCTAAAGTTACTTAGTCACGAGTATTTAATTTTCCTTATTATAATTTGTTTGTTAATAGAGTTCTAAACGATCGCCTTCATCGTTCCTTTTTTTTTTTTTTTATAAATCATCGTCGCAATTTTTTAAAAACAATTTATCAATTTTAGTAGTTATTAAATTATGATGTAAATTACATAAAAGCACATTAGAAATTAGAAAGAGAAATAAAACGAGACGTCGAGAGTTGGTAACCAAACTATCATTATTAAAAAAATTAAAGAATTTAATTAACATGTACATAATTTTTCAATTAATCAAAATTGTTATAACTTTAAAAGAAATAATTTTAGCGTTAATGCAAAAAATTAAAATTAAAATATTAGAAAAATAAAATTATGATTTTTATTAAAATAAATGTTCTGAATAATTTTGGCAAAATTTGCACGGGTGTAATTAGAAATGAAAATGGGACCCACTAGGGGTTAGTTTCATAGAACTGGGTCCTACTTCATGATAGGATCGATGAGTCTGCCACGTCATATTTCTCTCGTGATCGTCTTTGCTTTCGTCTCCAATTTACTTCGTCACCCTACATTTTCATTTTAATTACCTTGATACCACTCTACTTCATTAGCATTAGCCCCTCAAATGGTACTAAATTAAATTTTAAAAAATAATAAACATCACAAGATACTCGTAACAATGAAATAATTAACGACAAATAATATAACTCTCGTTGCTTTCAGTATAATATTGTCTTATTTTCTTCGTAGCCCACATAAATTTTTTTGAGTTATTAAAAAATTTGTTATAATATATATAAATATTAATTATATATTTTTTATTATTTTTAAACGATATGAAATTATACACACCATTAATATAAGTTGAATTCTTTTTATCTTTCCATGATAAATTGTCACAAATAACAGATGATAAAAGTTTATATTCTACGTGTAGAACAATTTTAATGATGATTAATATAAACATAAAATTAAGTTAACATTTAATTTTTTTTTTTTTTTACTCTTTTGAAAACTGAAGACTTAAATAATTATTTAAACCTATTTTCTTATTTCAATTTAAATGCATTTGACCAAATAAATTAATAAATAGGTAAATATAGGTGTTAATTTTCATTTATAGTTGAGCTGTAATTAAGATGAAGTCCGAGGGTGTTTTCGTCTACTTCCTGTAAAGAGGATCTTCTTCCTTGCAAGGAGCAACCATGTAAGCACTGCTTCATGCAGAAGAGTTTCTGACATGGGATCCGGTAAGAACCTTTAAATAGCACTGAATTTCTTCCTTTCCTCCCTCACATGAAGTTTTGTGATGGCGCTAGTCGCAACGAGAACCAAACTTTTCAGGCTTCTCTCTATTTCTTCTTCTAATAGCTTCATTCTCAGAAGTGGTTCTTGCTCTAATGGCTGTCGGGAACCTTTTCGGGCCGGTCCAGCTGGAGTTTTCGGAGCTTCATTCGGGTCTGCTGCCGTTGCTCCGGCTGAATCAGAAGCGTCGGGTGGGAGAGCTATGGGGTTCGAAATATTTGGAGTGAAAGATTATGAGGATTATCGGAGATCTTTGTACGGTTCGATCACTCACAAAGCTGTACTAGTTGACGCTGTTGGCACTCTATTTGTTCCGTCTCAGCCCACCGCTCAGGTCTCTCTCTCTCTCTCTCTCTCTCTCTCTCTCTCTCTCTCTCCGCCTACATTTATGGGTGTTTTCTGTTTTGAATTTGGAATTTCTCTTTTGCTTCTGTATCGTTCCTATCGATGATGATTCTGTGTGTTGTTGATGTTGGGTAAGGTTCTCTAATTTTCTATCTAAATTAAACTTACATTTTTTTTTCTCATTCTTTTCTTTGTAGGCTTGGCATCTCTGTGATCCTGAGGCCGAGAAAGTGTTTAGAGCTCTCCGAAAAGCGAAAGTAAAGGTGGCGATGGTATCGAATTTTGACACTCGATTAAGGCCTCTTCTAAAGGCTTTAAATTGCGACCACTGGTTCGATGTTGTAGTAGTGTCAGCCGAAGTAAGACATCTAGCTCTATCTTCTTATCTTTGGTACATTTATGAGAAGGATAATACTAGATTTATTTTTTAATTTTATACTATAATCTTATCTATTGAGATGATGTTTGCATGTCGCTAAATAATTGATTTAATAATTAAAAATTAAATAAATATTAATTATACTAATTAACAAGCAACACGCCCTGAAGTAAGAGTATATTATAAAATTAAAGAGTAAACTTAAAGTTATTCTTACTTAGATTTATCTTTCATAGGATAGGAAGAACTAATAAAAAACTTTGTTCAAATTCTTTTATACCGATTAGCGAATAAAGATCCCAAGCTAGATGACGATAGATTTACATGGTTTTCTTTGGAGATTATGTTTTTAAATCTAGATGAGATAAATAATTCTATCTTTATTTATCTTGCACGGGAATTTGATCTCTATCAGGTAGAAGCCGAGAAACCAAATCTGACGATATTTCTAAAAGCCTGTGAGTTGTTGGGGGTAAAAACGGAGGAAGCCGTACACATAGGGGACGATCGGAGAAACGACATATGGGGTGCAAGAGATGCTGGTTGTGATGCTTGGCTTTGGGGAAGTGATGTACACTCTTTCAAAGAGGTATTGTTCTACCTCATATACTTCTTCAATCTTATTTTAGTAGCTATAAGAATAGCCTAATTAAACTGCAAGTTAAAGCTACAAGAAAATAAATTTAAGTCGTGTCAAACAGTACCGAAATGTGCTTAATTCGTTAAGATGTTCATGAGATTAGACATGAACAAGTAAACCTCACTCCTCTACAATGAAGTCCGGTTCGACCCGACAAGTTTTTATAAATTTAACAATAGAAACAACTTGCTTGATTCGGCTCGACTTCGAATCAAACTTAGGCCTAATTTAAAAGAGTCAGTTATCCAACGGGTTGGCCCAAGTCTGGTCCGAAGGTCCACTTATTGCCGGCCTAATTGTAGGAATTGGGCTTAGGCCTGTGGGGAACAAAGTTGTGATAATTGGCTGTAGTGTTGATGCAGGTTGCTGAGAGGATAGGGGTGAGGATTTGAGAGGAATTACGGCGCAGCTTAAAGCTCCTCGCAAAATCTTACTATTACGTCTATCTTTGGGCATTATTCTTTTTCTTTTTGTATTTTAAGCACATGTCTTGACTTTTATTCTAATAAATCACCTTTTTTTTGGGCTATTATTTATTTTCTATTTTTATTTTTTCAAAACGGTCCAAGGCCTTCTGTTTCCAACAGTTTGGCCGCTACGAGTGATTGCTCTCCGGTCGGAATCATACATAGATGAACCAACCAAAAAAACGAACTGATTAGCTTATTGACAATCGAAGAAAATTCAAAGTTGAAGTTAGACGAAGTTTTGCGAGGAAATTGAACTATTAATTGTGGTACTAGAGAACCCGAACAAGGTGCACTGACTGTGATTTGCTGAACTTAGGCACAACCCAATTTGTGGGCGATGTTGCATTGGTGGGTCTAAAGAGCACATCAACTTCACCAAAAATTTGCCCTAAGACTCCAGGGGTTTATTTCAACTTAAACCCTAAATCAATGGTATAAATCTCAAATTTTGCGTCAATTGCTTGACTGTTGAATTTATTTTCAGATTTTTTTTAAATTTAAATCTTAAACTATAAATTTTTTTTTTTCACAAAAATCTTTAAAATTTATTATTTATCAGTTCAAACCTCGAAAATTTGAAAATAGGTAAAATGAACCTCGTCGGACGGCCTGTCTACGTCCGGTCATTGTTCACGTAAGGATCGGACGGCCTGTCAAATAGGTCGGCAGTCCGGTTCAATTTTTTATTATTTTTTAAATATTATAACAATTTAATTTTATACAAATACCAACGATATTGGATTTACTTGAAAACTTATAAATTATCTTTCCATGGTGTGACGAACATGAGATAAAATTTTCAAATAAATCTAATATCGTTTGATATTTTTATAAAATTAATTTGTTATAATGTCTAATATACGTATGTTTTATGATTTAATGCATTAAAATAGTAATAGATTATACAAGTGTTAGAAAATGACAAAAAATTATAAACTATCTTCCCATAGTGTGATGAATATGTGGTAAAATTTTCAAGTAAATCCAATATCGTTTGCTATTTTTATAAAATTAATATATTATAATGTTTAATAAAAAATAAAAAATTAGACCGGACGGCGATCTAATAGACCAGTCATCCGGTTCATACATGAATAGTGACTAGACAATGGACCGGTCATCCGGTGAGGTTAATTTTACCTATTTTTGAAAGTTTGAGTTTTGAACCGATGAATAGTAAATTTTGAGAATTTTTTATTAAAAAAAATCATAATTTAGAGTTTAAATAAAAAAAAAAAACCCAAAAACATATTAATAGATTCGATCATACATAGATGATGAACCAACCAAAATAAAAAAACAAAAAACGAACCGATTTGCTTATTGAACAAGCATAACACCCCCACTTCAGTCGCAAACAAAGCAAGCCGATTGGTATTAGGAATCGCTGCAGACACCAATAATGCTATTGAACCATTAATTGTAATCTCAGAGAACTCCCTCATGCTCGCATTGACAGTGTCTAAAACATTTTCTTGCTGGAGCAAGACTCCTAGATCGTCATTTAGTGTTAGCACATTGTCTTCGCCGTATTAGATTGATCTTTTACCAGTCAGCTCTAGAACGACCTCTCCGAAGCGACCTCTCTTCTGATAGGCCAAATCTGGGTCAACGTAGGCCGTTTCCGGTGAAAATGCATTTTCAGCCTGATCTAATACTGTTTACAGTTGATACGGAAAGGAAAGAAAAAAGAGAAAAAAGAGGAGGGAAGGAGGGGAAACATTTATTTAGGGGTCGGCGCAGACCATCCTCACTGACCCGACCCTATTGGGATTTTAATCCCGGTCCTGAAACCAACGGTCTGGTCCCAGTTCGGTCCCAATAAAATTTTAATTTTTTTCATTTAAAACTAACAAAAAAATAAAATGATCCAATTAACAAATATAAATAAACACCTACACTCATAAAACTCTAAAAGTTCAAGAAATTTTGTATTTAAATAGAGCATTACAAAGTATAAGTTATCAATAAACAACACAAACATGAGGATAATTAAGAAATACACGTGATTTAATGCAAACATAATACTAATTCATCATTCAACTTGAAAATAAAAAATAAATATACATATTATTAAAAGTGAGAATAAATCAAAATTGTTTACTCACTCTCATTTATACAACCAAATAAAATTGACACAACGATAATCTTTACTGGCATACCTATTTTTTAAGATTCGTACGCACAAATAATTAAATAAATACATACTACAACATGCATCGACAAACAATAAACGCCCTAACTGCTAGACAACGACACAAACTCAAATCTAAGAACTAGAAAAGAGAGATGCTCTTACCCAACCAAACAATAAACGCGGCGACTGTGCGTTGAGTGAAAATTGGGAGTGAGCAATGTGCTGGCTGTGGTTCGATTTAGCAGGAGTCGACGCTGAATGGTGATTGACGTCGCGAATGCTGAGTGGCTATCGACTGTCGTTGCCCTAAGTAAGTGAGTTGCACTCCAAATGGTGCATAAGTGAAGTGAAAATTTTTAGTGACTTTTTCGTTTTAAAACAAAAGGAATGGTTTGGTTCACCGGATTTCAAAAATTTGACATCCAAAGTGTGGGCCGGACTGTGTCGCGCGGTATATTGAGTATTAAGACCGGTTCAGGACCAAGCACCGTGAAGAATTGACCGAAATCAGACCGAGCATCGTGGATAATCAATAAAAATCGAACCAAACAATTTAGTTTGGTCTGATTTTTTGGGTCAGTCCTGTCAACCCCTACATTTAAAGAAAGATTTTCGTGTGACCCGACTAGGTCGCTAGACCAATAAACCGGGTTTCAAATTGAAAAACCGAACAAAAAGTCTTGTTTCAATATATGACATGACACGTAATGGGAATAAAAATTCTGCCACGTGCGATATCCAGCCCTTGTGATGCTGCCAGTACACTAAATTAAAAGTTAAATGACTTTTGCGAGATAATTAAAACTACATGGACTTAATTGAAACTAACCCAAAATAGAGAGACCAGAAATATATCTTAACCAAAATCAAGGTGCTCAGAAATAAATTTTGAGTTTTTTTTTTTTATTGCAAGAAATCAAAGATTTGAAATTAAAATAATCATAATTTAAATGTTTAAATTTAAAGAAAATTTTACTTGAGTTATGAGGATACAAATAAGAATTTTTTTTTTAATTTATTTTTTGGAAAAGAATAAAAAATAAATGAAATCATAGTCTAATTGATTTGATAATCTATGGATCTATTTTACATTAATTAGAATTCTATACATATACATAACTTCAAATTTTCTCGAGCCGTACGAGGAGAAAACTTCTTATACGGTTCTGGGGGGGGGGTATTGTTAATCTACATCTATCCCAATGAGTCGTTTATCGAATCGTTGCAATTGATGTTCGATCCCGAAGAGAGGGAAGAGATCTTCGTAAAGTGGGTTTTTATGATCCGATAAAGAATCAAACAAACGGCAAATGTGTGTTTGTTAAAAAACATAGTTCATTGATCATTTTATTAACGAAAAAGGTTTAAAAGTTGAACCGTTAAAATATTCATAATTTAGTGGTTATTTTAAACTTCATTCTTTAAATTAATTATTTTTAAGATAAATTATAAATTAAATCGTTAATTTTAGAGATCTATTCAATTTAAATCATAAATTTTATTTTTGATAAAATAAATCACGAGCTTTAAAATTCATTTATTTGTAAAATTTTAATTTTAAAATTTACAAAAATTATGGACCAAAACCGAGCCTAAACTATATAAAACCGACTCGAACAGAGTGTAAATCAAAAAATTCTTAAACCTACACAGAGGAAAACTCGAAAAATTTGTAAACATAAACGGAGAAAAACCCAAAAGATAGTTTTATTCAAGGTTTAAGTTGAAACTCAAAATTTATTATTTATTTTGTTAAAAGAAAAAAAAAGTTTTATCGTTTTAAATCAAACTAACCCACAATATTTAGATTTTAATCTGTAATTTACCCTCATTTTTATTATTATTATTTTTTGGCTTAAACCTCAATTGCACTAGTTTTGCTGCTGCCGCCGAAGGGATTTCGCCCTCTCCTTGGAGCTAGAAGACCTTCTCTCTCTCTCTCTGCGCAACAATGGCGAACCAAGGAGGAAACCTGAAGTCCACCTTTGTTAACGGGGTTAAGGTGTACACGGTAGCCTCCCAGCAGCGTTCCCTTGCTACCTGGCTTTCAACTAAGAAGCTTCGGGCTCTTCGCAAGGATCAAAGTAATTTTCTTTCTTTCTCTTTTCTCCTGTAAACTACTTCATCTTCTGCTTTATTGTTGTCAATTTTAGTGTTCAGTGATTTTTCTCATTTTTATTTTCGGATTGCTGTGAAAATTTTAAGGACTTGATATTAATTATTAAAGTGCCGTAAATTCCAGAAAAATCGACCCATTGGGTAGGCAACTATGTAAATTTGAATTTGAACTTTCTGGGTTATTTGTTTTGTTGAGAAGATGTAAATTCCTGACTCATGTAAAACGATGTTGCTCACCGCTCAGCAAAGAATGCTAATATTTTCTAGAAACATTGCTTGCTTCTGCTTAATTTTTGTATATTTATTTTCAGATGGAAGTAATAATTTTCAGTGACAAGGAAATCGTTATTATTTTACACAAGAGAGGTCATTTATGCGTAATTTAGTAGCTGTTGTTTTGCTCAAATTTTTTTTCCGTTACGGTAAAATGTATTGGTATAAGAAATGCACAATGGAGGGGAGAGAGCTACAAAAAGAAGAGAAAAAACGCTCCACTCTGTGGAAGTTATAGAATACCTTCCACTAACAACTAATCTCCCTGGCCAAATTAGTGTCTTGCTAAAGAAAATGTTAAGCACCTACTTCAATAAGCACCTCACAAAGATGAATGTTGTGTTTTGCTTATGTTGCCTTTCTTACTTCTTAGTTTTGTTTGTTAATGTTTTAGATTATATGTCAAGAGTGGACTTGATCCAGGATTTAAGGTTTGAAACTGCAACAAGCAAAATAAAGGCAACTCCGGACGGGGAATTTCTCATAGCTTCAGGTGCTTGCAAGCATTTGTTCTTTATAAATTTGATTTCTATACAGTATCACTTGGCCGTTCCAATGCAAATAAAAAAAAAATGGAACCGTCAAATATGCAAAGTTTGTAATTATACCTTCTGATTCCCTAGTTGAATGCAGGTATCTATCCACCACAAGTCAAAGTATATGAGTTAAGAGAACTTTCATTGAAGTTTGAAAGACACTTAGATTCAGAGATAGTAGAATTTGAGGTATTTGTGGTCCTATATTCGGTTGTTCAAAACTTAAAAAGTTATGTAAAATTGATTGGTTGGCTCTTAGAAAAATTGAAGTTTTTATTTGCTGTTTTTTACATCACATTAATTTCTAGCCTTCAGGAGATTTTAATTAAGCCATCTTTACTAAAAGCTACATATTTTATGAAACAATTAAGTTGCTTAAGTTGATTATTCATTTCTATTATTGTCTTAGTGTTGATGGTTGTAATACTGCAAAATGAATGCCTCAATACTTGTTATGATTATAGATATTGGCTGATGACTACTCAAAGCTTGCATTCTTATGCGCCGATCGTTCTGTTTGTCTACATGCAAAATATGGAAAACATCATACTATGCGCATCCCAAGGTCATTTATTTTACTCTTATTATTTTAGTCATGTATGAAGTTTACACTTACTTGGTCATGAAGAGTTTACTGTCTTTTTGTATAAATAGAATGGACTTTCATTTTGGAAAAAAACATAGATGGTGGGCTCAAAAAATTGCATCATTTTTGTATTGTTCAATTGTAGTTATGGTTTGAAAAAATATTTTTGATGCAACATAAGTTTTGTATCGTAATCGAAACTGAGAAATATAATAACAACAGATAAATAACTCTCAGAATAGAGAAAGATGAATTGCCTATGAAGCTCCGTGAAAGATGAGTGGTTGAACTTTCATATTTTTGTCTGTTCTTAACAGGATGGGTAGGGATATGGCTTATGATAGCTGGTCTTGTGATCTGCTTTGTGCTGCTTCATCCCCAGAGTTGTACAGAATCAATTTGGAGCAGGTTCTGTTGCTAATGATTATATACATATAATACAACTCCCATTCTTTGTAATGTATTTCAGGGTTTTCCTTGCTACTTTATGATTGTAGTTATTTAAGGAAAGCTAAGTTAGTTTTATATTTTGTTTTGCAGGGGCGATTTCTCAACTCACTGAACACAAATTCCCCTGCGCTCAATGTCGTTACACGAAGGTTTTTGAGGAACCTTTTTTCTATTTCAGAGCAATGTCTTCTTGATAGTGGATTTCATTTGTAATTTAGTTTATTTTGTTGTTTACCTGAATGTGAAAGAAATATATGTTTGCAGCCAATTTCATGGGCTAGTTGGATGTGGCGGTGAGGATGGTGCTGTAGAATGCTTTGACACAAGAACAAGATCCTCCATTGGTAGAATAGATGCTGTCGCATCAGGTGGAGACAATGACCAGGTAGTTGTCAGGTTATAAGTTTTTGAAATGGTTGTTACTGTGTTTGCCCATTTTAGTTTAATCTTGACAGATGAATGCTTAATTGATCATCTTGATAGTTTTTCCATACAGAGAGTTTGTTTTTGGCTGTGGTCACAAATGTTGTCCTATATACAGGATATGGTTTTTAATTTTCCATCGTAATTGTTGGACTTACAAGCTTAGTTTTGCTCATTAATCTGTGATTTACTTACGATTAGTTAGTAAGCACTATAAAAGAAATTGAGGACACTTCTAAACAAAATAATACCTTTAATTTCCTGAATCATGGCCGTTTAACTGGCTTTTCTCGAAACTCTGTCAAAGTTCTTGCTTTCTTGTGACTGCAACTCTGTTGAGTTGGGGCTTTGCAATCTTACCTAATCTGCTAATCCATAGGGGGTCACTGCACTTGAGTTTGAGAAAGATGGTGGTTTTCTAATGGCTGTTGGCAGTGGTGGAGGAAAGGTATGAAAAGCTATGTTAGATGTATGGAAAATTTTTCCATTTATAATTTTCATTATCTGCATTGTTTTTCTAATAAATTATTGCAACTGTTATGACCTTGGATACTTAATCAAATTTTTTGCATCCCTCATTTATGCATTGGTTAGGCCTTTAAAGTTAATGGCGTGGGATTATTCTAAAGCACATGTATTTCATTTCACAGTTTACTTTCGTACTGTTATTTTAAAATTTTTATTTTAGCCACATGGAAAATCTTATTTTCTGTTTGTATTGTACATTTGAATTGATAATTATGCTCAAATTAGAGTGAGAGGTAATAAAGTGATAATTGTTGGGATTAAAGTTGCAAGTGTTTGAGCTTTTTTTTCGCCTTACAAAATCATTCTATATGATGGTTTATGTTGAACTATCACGTTATGTTCATGCTGTAAAATTTCTGTGCAAAACCTCCTTAGAGCTTTTGGTTGAGTGTCTTTTGATACAGATTAACTTTTCATACTCATTTTATTAAAGGCATCGAAATTAAGTACTAAGAGCGACATTTGCTACAAATTTGATTTTGCATTGTACATTTGAACTGATAATTATGCTCGAATAATTAGAATGATAGGTAATAAAGTGATAATTGTTGGGATTAAAGTTGCAAGTGCTTGAGCTTTTTTTTTTTTTGCCTACATGATGGTTTATGCTGAACTATCACGTTATGTTCATGCTGTAAAATTTCTGAGCAAAACCTCCTTAGAGCTTTTGGATGAGTGTCTTTTGATACATATTAACTTTTCATACTCATTTTATTGAAGGCATCCAAATTAAGTACTAAGAGCGACATTTGCTACAAATTTGATTTTGCATTTGATTTGACAACATGTTGTGTTTGTTTGCTCTGTTGATAAAATTACTCTCTTAATTTAGTAAGATCTTCACATGATTTTGATTATTATAGGAGATCTTTGACCAAATTTTATTTGACAAAGTTGTGGTATAATTTAACAAAGGGAAGTAATTTTTGTGTGAAGATTTTTTGCTTGTATTTGAAGGGTTTCATATTTGTATTATATTTGATTGATTTTCATACATTTATAAACTCGATTATAAAGAATTCATCCTGTCTTTGCACATGCAGGTTTTGATATTTGATTTACGATCATCATACCCTATAAGAGTAAAGGATCACATGTAAGCGGATTTATTGATATCTGTGGCATTGTACATTCCTATGCCATCAGGACTTATTGCTTCTAAGACCTGAAATAATTTTGTAGGTATGGAAGTGCTATATTGGACATTAAGTGGCATCGTACTATTAATTCTGAACAGTCACAGTTGATTACTACCGACAGTCACATTGTTAGGATTTGGGATCCTGAAACGGTAAGAAGATTATATTTCTTCCACTATTGTTGTGGGAGAAAAAAAATATAATTTTCTATAGAGCGTGCTTGTTGCGTTTGCAATTGTTATTTATCAAAACTATAAAATCATGACGTACACTTTTTTTTTTCAACAAAAGACTACTGATGCATAACTTAATTGGTCTAGGAGCACGTAGATTTCGTTGGAGAATGTCCAATGAGTTGTCATATTAGACGTAAATAGGTCTTAGATCTTCGATGTTATTTTCTTTGTAACCTTTTAAATTGACATTAAGATTTCTGCCTTTATTTTTTAATCGTTTTCCATCATGTTCAGGGTAAAGGAATGACTAGCATTGAGCCAACTGGGGGAAAAATTAATGACATATGTACATTCAGAGACAGTGGGTTGATGTTACTGGCTTTGGATTCTAGCTCCATACCATCGTACTTCATTCCTGCTTTAGGACCTGCTCCTAAGTGGTGTGCTTATCTCGAGAATTTGACGGTGAGAGATGAGGATATTGGCATCTTAATTTACTGATCATTCAGAATTTCAATTTGTATGAAGTTTTGGATTTAATAAAATGTTATAATTTTTCTTTCTTGAATACATAGTTACTTATAAAAATAAAAATGAAATGGTTTTGAACAGGAAGAGCTGGAGGAGGGTGGTCGAACAACAATATACGATGACTACAAATTTGTAACTAAAGAAGACCTTGAGAAGTTGAATTTGACTACTCTGATAGGCACCAATTATCTGAGAGCTTACATGCATGGATACTTCATTGATTATCGATTGTATAAAAAGGTGAGCCTTGTCTCTTTTTAAGGGAAGATGATATATTTTATCTTAGGAATAAAGAATCTATAATTGATGTGGTTTTTTCTCCTATCTCTACCTTCATTTATTCTTATTACTTTCTGAATTTGCGTCTCACATCTATCTGTTGATATTCTTTTTTACTCTCATTTTGAAGCATTCAAAGGTTGACTATAATGTTTTCTTATTATTGTGAGTTCGTACTGTTGTAGGCAAAAGCCTTGACAGAACCTTTTGCATATTCTGATTACATCGAACAGAAGAAACAAGAAAAACTCGAACAGGAGCGGGCTAATCGAATAACTGTGAGTCATATGCCTTGACACTTTTTTTTCTTCAATTCATGGGTTCCTGCTTACTTCATACGATGATTGTGTTAATATGAAGGACAGTTAATTGGATGTTCTACTAAGAGGCATATTCTGAGTGTGTTTCTTTTTGGACTACAGTTGATTGCATGTTTTATTAATAGGCATATTCTTAGTGTATTTCATTTTGCTGATTAATTGTTGATAGAAAAATGTTTGCAGTCATATTAAGTGGTTTTTTGGGAAAATATTATTATTTTCAACTGTTTTATGTTTTTAAATGCTAACATTTGTGATCACTCTAGTAGTGCATATATAAAAGTGCGGTGCCATATGCAGAATAAAATGTTTTAATTGCCAAATTTGCTTCATAGCCTCTATCTGCCCCTAGTGTTTGCGATGCTGTCATGCCTTCTTATGTCAATTAATAAAGTTGTATAGATCCTGGAGGAATATGATGCCTTTCTCTGGTCTTTTATCTTTGTGGGATTACGGAGGAAAGCACTACCAAATGAAATCAAATTTGTCAATTCATTATATTGGTCAATAGATTTTGAATGTCTGTTTGATGCTGACACTTCTAGTTGAATTATTTATTTATCGTCTTTGTTTAATGTTTCAGATTAAGAGGAAGTTACCCAAGGTTAATCGACGACTTGCCAGTCAAATCATTGAGAACGAGGATGCTGAAACTGAAAAGGATGCAAATGCTGATGATATTAAAAAGACATCAAAGAAAAAGAAAGGGCTTGGTACTGAGATTTTCAAAGACCAGCGATTTGCACATCTGTTTTCGAATAAGGTACGGCAATGTCATATGCTATAATTCTTACATCGACTATTAAATACAATATATTTGGTGTGCAACTGTTTCATAATATATCAAGTCTAGAAACTTAGAAAAACACAAAATAAAAAAAATGGATCCTATGTAATATTTTCCCACAGTAGATATCTCATAGAATTAATAACTTTTGAATTGGCTCTTCAATTGAATTAAGAGTTAGTTTTGAACCCATTTTTATTCTCAGGAATTTGAGATCGACGAGCTTTCCCAAGAATATCTGGCCTTACATCCCATGTCTTCAAAGAAGCAACAGCCATCTTTACTCGAGGAGCATTTTGAACCTGTGGAAGAGGATGAAGATCAGAGATCAAGTGATTCTGATGCCTCCGAAGAACTATCATCAGAAGAAGAGCCAGGCTCTGGCAATCTCGAAAGAAAAAAGAAAGCTAGAGTTCCAAGGTGAGACTTTTGATTGAATATCCCACTTCTTGTGCATTGATTCTTGTTTATAAATGATTAAAGGAATTACACACACCCACATATAGATCATGTGCAATTTGAAGAAAAATTAAAAACTGGTGAAATATGTTGCATCAACAGATGGCAGGAGATGTAAAGAGAATTTTTCTCTTTTAGCCTTCACCTAACATGTTCATCTTCTGTTATGTGCAATGTTCTTCTGTTATCAGCTCTGTTGAGATGGATTAAGGTAGATTAACTTTCTTGTTGTTATATAATTCAATAGGAACTTCATTTAAATCCCAAAAAGTTCCTTGCATGGACCTTAGATGAAGAACCAACATTATAATTATTGAGAAAAAGTACAAAAATGAAATCGTGATTCTCTTACCCAAACTTCCTTTAGATTTTTTGTTTTGTTCACTTGCCTGAATTTATGAAAATATATGGCATGTACCTTGAAAGTTGAAACACTTTCAAAATGGTTATTTTTTCATGTGTTGAAAAGCACAGAAGGATGTATGTTTATATCACGGCCCTTTAAAGTTGAAACTCAAAATTTCAAATAACCTCCAATTTGCTAGAAAAATAAGTAGTCTAACAAAGAATTTTCTGTCGATGACAGAAAATGTACTTTGTTTCTGCAATTTTTTGTTGGTTGATCTTTATGAGAAGATTGTAAACAATCTTGTAAGATATCATGCGTGGTTTGCCAATATTTGATTACGAGGTGAGAAAGTTTCATGATCTGTTATGGAAACATGTAGGCTTTATGAAGTTAAGGATGCACGACATGCCGATGCATTTTGGAACCGAGTATCACTTGCAAAGGACGATTCGCTTTCGATAGGGGAGAGAGTGGCTGCTCTTGGAGACGATAAACATGCTTCTACATCACGAAATAATGTGAAGTTGGGACCAGGAGGGTCTCGAGAAATCTCTTTTATTACAAAGAGTTCTGCAAAGTACAAAGAATACGAAGACGACACAGAAGCACCGCGAAAGGGCAGGCGCGGGATTCAACCGTTAGGCCTAAAGCCAGATAGATCAGAGTTTCGAGGTCAAAAAAGGGGCGGATTTAGGGGTAGAGGCAGAGGCAGAGGCAGAGGTGGTGGCAGAAGAGGTAGACGGTGAAAGTCGATATGTTTAGATGGACAGAATCTGACAAGAAATTTTCACAATTAAGAATGACCCGAAATCACTCGAGGTATGCAAAAGCTGCCTAGTAAATTCCTTTGATCCTAATCTCGAATTGATTGAGATGCATTCTTAGGTACTTAGATTGGAACATCTTTACATGCTTTTAGTTATGGACAGAGTGAGTGAGACTTTAAATTTTGTGAAGTGAGCTGGTGGTATAATTGTATTTAACCTTTGTTATTTACTTATAGAATCATTCCAAATATAGTAGAATTCCTTTCTTTATTTATATTCATTTGAGATTAATCGGGTTACTTAGATGCTTTCAAGGAGTATTTAGGGTCGGCAGCCTGTCCGTGGCCAAGACTTAGGCTGC
Source organism: Begonia peltatifolia (assembly GCA_022433055.1). Taxonomy (NCBI): domain Eukaryota; kingdom Viridiplantae; phylum Streptophyta; class Magnoliopsida; order Cucurbitales; family Begoniaceae; genus Begonia; species Begonia peltatifolia. Next base: position 20,492,099 of record CM039520.1, on the reverse strand, counting down.
ACCCAAATTATTATTTTTTGTAGGAGGCCTGGATTAGTTTTTCGACAGGTAGGCCGGCCTGCATACCGGGTTTTTTAACTGGTGGATGCCGTTTGGGCCTACAGGCTGGCCTGCGGTTCGAGGTCGGTAAGCACGATCACATTCGACTCTATTTAGGTTTGGTTTGGTTGAGTTCAGTGAGAAGAAGCAAGCATTGACGCATTTGATTTACAACTAGGAAACAAAGAATGACCGAGTAAATTTATGTTCGTATTTTAAGTTACATTTTTACACATGTCACGTGTTGATCAGTGCAATGATATTACGTGCTTTTCGTTTAAAATATGTATCAATTAATAATCAAAACAAGTAAAGGGAAATTGTTACGCCCGTCGCGTGTTATTTGCTGTAATGATTTTAGTAACTTTTTTCCATGAAAATTACCGATTAATAATTGACTCGCGAGATTGTAACTCGGGAGTGAGAAAAATACGCTCAAATGTAAAGTACTAAAAATTCAATGGTTTATGTTGCTGAATAGTCGAGAAAAAATTATTATATATTTAATAATTATTTCTTTATCTATCTAAGATAGTGCTCGACTTTATTGATCTCTATCAGCAAATTTTAAAATCTGAAATTGTAATTACTCAAAGCGTATGGAAAACATTATATATTATAACTTCGTCGTTAATAGGATATTCAATGCAATAAATGGATATTTTTTAATTAAAATATTAGAATAGGGAGTTAAATATTAAAAAATATATATTATTTTCATTAAAATAAAAATTTATAGAGTGGATTAAATTTTTTTAAAATCAAAGAAAAAAAGTATGACAGAGTATTTGTTATTTTCTATTAAATAAACAATTATTTAATATTTAAAAAGTCAACTAATAAAGCAAAAAAATAATTGTTTCTTGACTCTTTGCTAAATAATTTTAAATTTACTTTCTAATCTTACTTAGTTTAGTGATGCAATAAATATTGATAAGTATAATTAATATATTATTTTAATTATTTATAATTTATTACATCAAGAATTAAGAATATGAAAAGAGAATAAATATATTATTATTTATTTAAATATAATAAAATAAGATGAAAAATAAAATTCAAAAGTAATATTCGCATGGACAAGTCTTATTATATTATATAAGCTAAAATTTTAATTTTTTGTTACTTAGAATAATATTTATCAATTAATACATATAATTAATTAGTTGAGATAAGCATAACAATTGTTTTAATGAAAGCAATTAAATTGCGGAAGAGAGTTAAAGTAATTAATAAATTAGACAAGTCAATGAATTGTCAAATAAATTAATCACTGATTAGAGAGGGTTTAAGGTGTGATTGGCACGTGACACACAAGAATTTACCAGCCAAACTTGGGAAGGCCTCGTGCACGCTTCTTGCCTCGTGTACTCCCTCTCTTTAATCAATGATTAGAGAGTGTGTAAGGGTGTGATTGGCACGTGACACGCGAGAATCTTACAATCCAAACTTAGGATGGCCTCTTGCATTCTCTTCTTGCCACGTGTACTCTCTCTCTCTTCCTCGCCCTATACGCTGAAGTAGGAGTAAATTGTCATTGCAAAGTTTAAATTTTAAATTTTATTTTTTTATAATGTGTTTTACTCTCATCGGAACCAAATTAAACCCATGCTATAATATTTACATATTTTTATAATTTTTTAAAATTATAAAAAATCGAGAGAATTGCCGGAAATCAAGTCTAAACCAATCTAACTGGTCCAAAACCAAGTCTAAATCAATTACAACCCGGTCTTAATCGAACAAATCTAAAACAAAACTGAATTGGAACCAAATCGAACAAAATTGAAAAAAATTGCCTTGCGATTCCTTTTGTTTACGATGCAAAATTTAATTTAATTCGTACTTTATTTTAAAAATAATATCTCTAGTTTCGCCAGCTTAACTATATATTTTTTATTTAAATAACATAACGTGACGTGACAAACATGTTGTATACGTATGTATTACAACAAAGTTTTGGATACACCTGACTTTACTTGTAATAAAAAGACAAGAATTTATACAATAACCTATTTATTATTTCGGCCTAATGACATGGTGCTTAGATTTATTCATTTATTTATAAAATAAATTAAATACCGACAATATACGTAAATTAAATTAAATTTGTCACGTAAAAGCAACCCACTACTCAAAAAATAATATAATATTTTTATTTTATTTTATTTTATTTCATTATTTAAATTTGAACCCACATCTGCTTACTTCTGGTTCTCAACTCAAATTATTTATTTTCCATTCCATTTTATTTAAATAAAATTAAATACAGTCATTACATTTAAATACTATGAACAGTTGAAATTAATTTAAATTATTTGAAATATTCCCTTTTCACCATCAATACATACATACATACATATAATATATATATATATATATATATATATATATATATATATGCACGAATGATATATTAATAATATGAAGACGTAATCAATTAATTTTGAGCCGTCTCTGTCTGTCTTCAAATATGCTGTCTGCAATTTCTGGGCTTTAAATGGAAACTGGTTTCTAAATTCCCAGCAAATCTCATCATGTTTTCATTGTCTTCCTCTCTGTTTACACCAGCCCCGACTGAGCATCAATGGCGTTCCGACAATAACTCCATTAACCACGATCAAAATCCTCTCCTCCACTTTACTTCCGATACAATTTACGACCCCAATTTTCTCCACTTTCCTCCTCTCCAACCTCAAGTTATCGACCCTGGTTTTCTCCAGCAGGGAGGAAGCGGTGGCAGCGGTGGTGACTCCGTCTCGGCTAAGAAGCTCAACCACAATGCTAGCGAGCGGGATCGTCGGAAGAAGATCAACTATCTTTATAATTCTCTCCGATCTCTTCTACCTGCCGCCGATCAACTGGTTCGTTCCGAGTTCTTCGTACTTTATATAATTGCTAACAAAACATTATAACATAGTGTTTTAGATGGTTAAAAATCTCACTGTTTGGTTAGATCTCTCGGAACAAATTCTACTGTCGTGTTTTTTTTTGTCGTAAAATACAATTTCAGTCGATTATTTTTTTATAAATCAAACTTCTGCAAATTTAATAGTTAAATCTAATAGGTGTACACCAAATTTTTTATTTAATTAAGTATTTTAATTTGATTTTTAACATCCCTTTGCCATTTCTAGTATAATTTCAATTTTTGTCAATCGCATTTATGGTGTTTCAAACTTTGTTGACAGATAAACGAAATTTCAAATTTGGTATGAAATCCTCTCGAATATTAGAAACTATGTTAGAACATTTGATCAGATAGATAACGTGATATATACGTATTGAATTTAACTGACTAGTTAAAAACAATTGTCAAATTTTTTATAGTTATTTTTAATCTGTAAATTACTTCAACCGTTCTCGACTGCGCTTCATTTTTTTCAATTAAAAACCATAATTTAGTTTGATTATTTATTTCGATAATGCAGAAAAAGCTAAGTAATCCGGAGACGATATCTCGAGTGGTGAAGCACATTCCGGAGCTACAACAACAAGTGGAGGCACTGACGAGGAAGAAAGAAGAGCTTAAGGCAAGAATGCATAGTGCTGAAAAAGCAAATGAAGTTCCCAAAAAACCGGAGAGAAAAATGGATTTTGAAAACTGTTTTTGGACAGTTTTTACAAACAGATTAAGTGAAAAAGAGATTCTGATTCAAGTGTTGGCCAAAGACGATCATAATCAGACGAAGAACAAGCTGTCGGAGATGTTAGTTTCGATAGAGAAGGATGGACTTCTTCTGTTGAATGCTTCTTCTTTCAATTCTCTTCAAGGGAGGCTCTTCTTCAACTTGCATATCCAGGTACTTATTATTATTATTAGCCAAGATGATAAATTTGACTCTAGTCGATTTTGCTCCGATCGATCGAGAGCAAATTAAACCGATATTATAATATTTTTTGTAATTTTAATTTTAAAAATTATCGAAAAAGACGAAAACATGCCGAAACGGACCCATGATTCTCTGAAACAATACTAATTTTTATTAACTGTGCAGGTGGATGGAAACAACCCGATGGAGGCTGAGACATTGAGAGGGAATTTGCTAAGACAAGCTGCATGAACATTTTTCTTGCCTAAGATTTTGGATTTTATATTTTAATTAGAATAGATTTCATTAAATTTCGACACTCAGATGTTTAGAGGATTCAAGTGTAATTTACGGATTATCCAAAAATAATTTAACACGTAAAAATTTAATTTAAATACTTATTTCGCATCAGTAACCGTTGTGACAATCTATTATGTTAAAAATAAATAATTATGAAAATTTAGATCATACAAGAAGAGTTGTGTGATTTTACGTCGATTGAGAATATTTAAATAATACCAGATATTTAGAATCAAATTCGAAAATAAAATTATATGAGTTTCACCTTATAACAGATAATATCGTATTATCTAGATTAAAATTTCACGATAGTATCTCAATTAATTTAATAAACAACATAATTGTTGAGTTCGCTCTTGCCTTTCTATCTCCTACTAAGATAGTAAGTCAATTCAATGTATTGTTCATCGAATTGAACTCCTGAGTGTCTAGTTAATTCTTTTGAAAGTGCAATATATACTTTCAAGTTAGTGCACATCCCAACCAAGAGAAGAGACAAGTAAATGATAATTTAAATAATAAAGTGTGATTTAAATCCTCAGAAGTCATTTTAATATTATTTTTTTTATGAAGATAAATTTCACATTTCAGCTGTTCGCAATTTGAATATTGCTATCAACTATCTACTAAATTTAACATGTGTATACTAATTTTTTTTTTCATTTAATGAGTTGATTTAATCCAATTTCTAACATTTTTAGCAAATTCAAACTATGTCGATAGAAAGATTATAAATTGGGTTAAAACACATAATTAAACAGAAAAAATATGGTACAAAGTTGAGTAAACGTGCTGGATTTAACATATAAATTAACTGCAAGGTAAAGATCAAATAAAATATTAAACTATGAGATATTTTTTAATTTAAACACTGAACAATTTTTTTATTAATTCGAATATCAAAATATCTACTATTAGCAAATTGACCCAATCTGTTAAATAGATGTAAACAACTATGAGGTATTTTCAAACATTGAACTATGAGGTATTTTTAATTCAAACACTAAATTGGAGAATTACGATATCACTTCTTTGATTCCGTGTTTTCAAACTCACTGAATCAACTACGAGGGAAAAAAATGTCATGACCTGAATCGTGAAACCCAGATCAGGAGCACTTTTTTGTAAAATATTTTAGAGGACTCTTAACTTCACTTAAAACACTTACAAATAATCAAAAAATATTTTTAAAATGCATTGTGAAAGATTCAACAAACTTTGAGTTGCAAACATAGGACAAAATCTTTATTTATTTATTTTTAAATACATCAAACCATATTCTTAAACCATATATTTTCACAGCATCCATCTTAATAAAGTCGTAATTCCTATAAGGCGTAGCAGAAGTTTTTAAAACATAGTAAATCCTTAATTCAAGCGCATTTTTTTATGAAATTATATTTAAACAAAACATTTCATTGTGTATGAAAACATCAATCCTTTAATATTTACGTCTAAACTTGCTAACATCTACCAAATTCATTTCAATAAAACATTTTAAAACCATATAAAATCCGAACCAAAACACTTAAGAGCTGCCCAAAGATCAAAGATCAAAAAGTTGTTCTAACAGCTACAAGCATTCACCACGAACATAGTCCTTCAACTGTACCTTTTATCCTAATCGAGCCTTGAAATCCTCACATGTAAGTTATTAACCTACATCACAAAGTTCAAACTAATGAGCGTAATGCTTAACAAATGATATATAATAAAATGAATGGTTATGCACATGCTATTCATAAATCCATGTAGTTTCTATTTTTTTTTGTGTGATTTCTTTTATTTTACTTGACATTAGTTATCGAGGGACATACTAGGAGAAGTAGGTACATATCATGGTCCTGGGCATGGGTAGAATTCTGGTCCTAGGCAGGGACATAACTCAAGTCTCGCTTCATAAATATCTATTTACGTACATTTCATATTTGTTTCATTCTTTTCGTTTTTCTTACATAAGACGGATGCATAAAAATGTTTCTTATGATTTCGTGAAACATGATTTATGATTCAGAGATAAATCGTATAAACATATCCTCAACCATTAAATGTTAAAATCTCTAAACAAGATCATGAAACACATGACATAATATCAACAAACCACAAATCCTAAAACATAATCTACTCGTAACTACATACCCCAATAATTCATATAAACCATCAAATTCCTAACCCCTTGTGATGTAGACCGATAGGCCAACCATATGCAACATTACTTTCCTTGAGTTCTAACTGATATTTTGAGCAATTAATCACGAATTCTTGAGACTTGAAAACCTATATCATTCCAAAAATTTTAGATCAATACATATATATATATATATATATATAT
>CM039520.1:20422108-20485216 GCA_022433055.1 Begonia peltatifolia | reverse complement strand
ATATATATATATATATATATATATGTATTGATCTAAAATTTTTGGAATGATATAGGTTTTCAAGTCTCAAGAATTCGTGATTAATTGCTCAAAATATCATCCAATTTGATTAATATTTAAATCCAAATGTTCTCCGAGTATACGTATAGGCACATCAAAGCTCATTATGAGCATCCAAAACATGATGGTATAAACATAACGCAATCCAAATCAACAAATCCTTAAATCAAATTCGAAATTGACTTCTCAAACTTCAAAATTCCATAACTTATGTTATACTTGTCCAAATGCTTCACTTCCAAAACCAAAAGTTCCCTCAAAGTATCTATTTTTCATACCAAAATAATTTACCAAGTAGAAAGCATTAGGTTGATCCAATATTTCAAAACCAAAACATTTTCAGATCTCTATCTTTGAACATTAATCCAATTTAAAAAATTCCTAACTTTCACCATACTTATTCAATTCATGCAATTCCATCTCCCATGTTTCATTAAAGTGTCTACTATATTCTACTAAAACAGTTTAGCAAGATAATGAAGAAGGTTTAAAAATACCAAAACTATAACATGTCCAAAAAATTCATTACAGTTGTTGCTTCAACTTTGAAAAATCATAACTTTAAATATACTTATCCAAATGTATTAATTCCAATGTTCATAATCTACTTAAAGAGTCTACTTTAACATGTCAAATTTAATTATCAAATAAAACCAATTGATCGAAATCAGAAAATCAAAACCCGAACTGCCCTGTAAAATTACCATTTTTGAACATAATTGAACAACTTGATGATTTCTTCAATTTCAAACCATAAGCAAACATTATAATCCATTAAAACATCAAATGAGCTAAGAAGTGGATTCGTGCATCCATCTTAGGGTTCATCAAACATCAATTAAACTCAACAAAACCTTAACTCTTAAGCATGGATCTCATAATCATGCATAAACTTTAACTCAAATTTATTTTTATCTTGAATTCTTGAGAGGAAGAATGCCTTTTTCGTGAAAGAACTTTCAGAAGAGAGGGAGAGAGTTTACGTGAGGTTAGGGCTTTTGAGTTGGTTTTTTCATCAAATAGTAGAGTTTTAAAAGGATATGGACAAAATTTGATAAAGTGTCATTTTCTCATTTGAAGGAAAAACTTAGTTTCTTTTTTTATAACTTTCCTCTTAAATCCTAAGTACTAGTTTGGTTAAATCTAACCAAATTGTTAACCTCTTTGTTCTCTTTTCATTTCCCATTTCATTCTACACCAAACACTACAAAATTTGCCACTTTTCTCCTTTGACTTTTCAAAATTTAACATAAATTTACAGAGAAAAATAGATCTTATTTAACCTAAAAAGCAGAAATTTACAAAATTTACGTTATTTTTCCAATTGGGTGGGAGAAAGTGTGTTCCTTCGCAAACTTGGTCGTCCACCTTCTCCAATGAAAAAGCTCTCCACTTTCAGTTGAGAAATAATGAAGCAAAAAAGAAACAAAGAAAAAACAGAGAGAACAACGAAGATGAACAGTGAACTGTTTTTATATATTGAAAATTCACAATCTAAAATACATGTACAATTGTTTTAACAATATAAAAATGTATATGAAAAGTAATCATTTCAACTAAAGGTAATGAGCACAACTAAACCCTATACTAAAATCTTCTCAAGAACAAGGTTGTAGACCAAAGATCTTGGTTGTGAAGCCAAGGAAAGTGGATAATGGAAGAGGTTTTCTAAGAGTATCAACAAGTTGATTCGCAGATGGAGTAAATTGTACCACAAAGGACTTGTTTGCCACCATTTCACGAACAAAATAAAAATCAATTTCAACGTACTTAGACTTGGAGTAAAACACCAGGTTAGAGGCAAGGTACATAGCACTCAAGTTGTCACAAAAAATAATAGGAACGCTATACGAGAGAATATCAATTTCTTTGAGCACAGATTGGATCCATAAAACTTCCGTCGTGCCATTAGCAATGCTGCGATATTCGGATTCAGTGCTTGAGCGAGAAATAACTTATTGCTTTGCAGAAGATCAAGAGATAAGATTTGAGCCTAGAAATACACAAAAACCACCAGCACTTTTGTAATCGTTTGGACACACTGCCCAATCAGTATAACAAGTCAAATTGTGACAATTTGTAGTTACAAAGAATATGCCGAGGAACGAGGTACCTTGAAGATAACGAAGGATCCGCTTTACAGCCTGCCAATGAATATCAGATGGTGAATGCATAAACTGAGACACCTTGTTGACAGCGAAGGCAATGTCTGGTCTTGTAAGACAACAATATTGTAATCTTCCAACAATACTACGGTAGACTCTTCGGAACAGTTGACCGAGAACACTTGGTTGTTGTCATTTTCATCTCTGTTTGAATTATTTTTTCCCTGTTTTTGGTGTTGCTTATTCTGCTGCCATTATTTGTTGTTTCAATTTTCGTTTTGGTTGTGCAATTGGATCACGAGGGTGTAGTTACGGGACCAAAAGTGTATCATCTGGTATTAGAGCGTAGGTTACTCCCCTATGATTTTGTTTTCTGTTTTAATAAATTCTGCTTTTTCCAATCGATATTTTCTATTGCAGGATTTACTTGTTTTGAAAATTCTTATGTTTAACTATTAACCTGTTAGAAGCAAGATTATCTATAATACTTGTTTAAATTGTTGTTTGAGTCATATGCTACTGGTTTGAAATTGAATTGTAGACTCTCTGTTGCCTCATTCTGTTTCCATCACTTGGATAAAATTGTTGTTTGTTTCGATTGATGCATAATCTGTTGCTATTTTGGAATCATTTACTTTTTTCAATTTGATATCTATCTATGGCAAATCTGAATTTTGAAAACCCTGTGAATTCTGTTTTTGTTTCCTGAAAAAAAAAAAAAAAAATTTGTTTGTTTTCATTAAGATATAATTTGTGCAAAATTTTCTGAATTTTGAATTCTCTGAAAACTAGCTAAACCTTAGAAAGCATTCTGAATTTCATCTTCTGTTTCTCATATGGTTTGTTTGCTGTTTGATAAGTTGCAATTCTGTGTTTTTCTCTGATTGCTGGAAAATTTTCTATTTCTGTGCTAGGATGAATTCTACTCACGGTTTTATGGCTTACATGTTTCAATGCCAGTAATGGTTCAGCTAGCAATTAAGAAACCAATTATTAATCTCTCTGTTTGATTGATTCTGCACTATGAATTCAATGTTGGTTCGAATTTTTGCTCACTGTTTTAAGGCATTTACAAGTTTTAAGTTGCTGAAAAGAAAAACTATTACAAAATTGGTTTTTGAAAGTCTGAAAATCTGTTTGCTGATTTGATGCTTACTGCTTGTTCTAAACCACTGAACTATCTACTTTAAACTGATTAGCATCAAGTATAAAATTGACTTTGAATATTGCATACCAATTGCTGTTTTTGATTTGCTGAATGTTTGCAAAATTGGTTTTTAAATGCTGAGAATCTGTTTGCTGATTGATGATTCTTAATCTGCTGTACTACTGCATCTTACAAGTTTTTGGATTGCTAAAAATATAGCGCAAACTTGGTTTAAAATTCTGTTTAGGAGGAAGTTTAAAATTAAACATCGATTATTGTGTAACTTTGCCGTTACTGTTTATGTGCTGAAAGTTGATAAACCATTGTGAACTTGTTTGTTGGAAAAATTTCTTGATGGTTTAAATTCTTGCAAATCTGTGCAGGTTGTTGATCAAGCATGCAAGGCTAGTAAAGCTGTTTCTATTTTACTAAAGCTGTTTAAACTTGTTGCAGGTGATTAGCCGAGATTATATAAGTTGATTGATAGCCTAATTGCATCTTGTTGGCCCAGATTATAGCAGGATGAACTTGTTTTGTTTGCTGCGATTTTCTGTTTTACTGTAATTTTCTTATGTTGCTGTTTGTTTTTTGTCTGCATAATCATGTTTTAATTTTCTGTTTTTGTTATGCTTTCTAGATTCTGTTTCGTATCGCGGTGTTGTTTTTTATTTGCTTTGTTGAAATGGCTAGTAGAAACCAATCCACCTATTACCAAGATCTTTATGATTATGATCGAAACCGAAACTCAACCTACCAAGATCCATATGATTATGAGAATCGCCCAAGACATAGAAAATCCATTTCTACCAATGGAAGGTTTGAAGAGTTTTACATTCCTATTTTTAAAGGTTTAGATGATAAGAGAGAACTTAGTTATTGGTTGGACGAGATCGAATTGTACTTTGTTGGTAGAGGATGTTCGGAAAAGACCAATATTAAACTAGCCATCGAGAAATTTAGAGATTATGCTAGTCATTGGTGGGAAAACCTTGTAGCAAAAAGGAAGATGAATTATGAAGATGAGATTGAAATTTGAAAAATGTTAAAGGATGTCATGAAAAGAAAGTTCAGTCCAAATAGCTATCTCTTAGAACCAAGTCCTCGGATTGCCCCCAACAGACCAAACCCACCCTATTCCTACCATGACTAGTTTTTGAGGAAGACCCCTTGCAAAGAAAATGAAAAGGCCAATTTAGTAGAAGAAACTCCAAGGTTGAGAGCTAGAGACATCAACAATACCTAATGCTTAGGCCGTGGACACCTAGCCAATGTTTGTCCTAGCAAACCCACAATGCCCTTAGAAGGAAGCACCTCAAAGTCTAGAACTAGAAACATTAAATGTTTTCATTGTCTTGGTTTTAGACAAGTAGCATCCTTATGTCCTTTCAAGCCCTCTAAGAAATTAGTACAATAACAATGAGGTATGTAACATCTAACCACTTAATTGATTGGTTATTTAGAATTGGTTGGTTAGTGGAATATGTTGTTATTAGATTTGATTTGGTTCCTTGGCATGACGGTTTTAGATCTACTCTTTACATGGATTATGTTTTGGCATTTGAATTGGATATTAGTTTGCTTAAATATTTATGCCTTGTTAAATTTATGAATGTTTGGAAAATGATTCCTAGGATTACTCTTGATATATTCGGTAGTGAAAATTGCAATTTGTTAAATGACCGAATATGCACTTGTGAATTCATTTTTGATGAATGTTCTTATTTCTTTTTCACGAAGGTACTTGATTTTAAGTGTGCCAATTTAATGAGTTTAGAGAGTTTAGAACCGTGTGATGATATCAATAATTGGTTATACTCTCGTAGATTCATGAAACTTTTGTTGCTTATGAATGGTTTGAAAATCATAGATAAGATTTTCAGTTATTTTCGAAATTGTAATTTGGATCAAAACTTTTTTGAGATCTCCTTTGATAGAACTGAAATTAGTACTATAGCTTTGATGGAATGTGCTTTGTGGTTATCTTTTATGGACAATTATACCAAATGCGTGTTATTATTTGAGAGCCGATGACATTTTATTGATTGGTATATAATTTCTTTGATGACATTGTATGAAACTATTTTTAAGAAGGACGATATGTATTTGTTAGTTCCTATTTTACTTTTACATTCTTTTGAGAAGACGGAGTTTAAAGAAAGAAACCGAAGATGCATGGTTGTTGTGGACTCAAGAAGATGGTAGACTTCAACCGCAACCTTACAATATTTTGTCAAAGAATAATAGCAAGGCTACCAAGAAGAACGATCAAGTTGTTAGAGAATATTGTTGGTGGCTCAAAGGATTTCAACTATATATCATCATGAGTTGCAAGGGAAATTAACAATTGGATTTGAGGTAAAATCCTGAATCACCCAGAGAGGATGATACACCACGGAGGCCACAGATTCGATATAGAACCAAGGTACTATCTCTCACAATCCTTTTCACTAATGATTTCGCTAGTTTTGCAGTTACAAGTCTTCTTAGAGCTTAAGGAGAAGCCGAGTGCTCGAGTTGTGGGCAAGACAATGATTATTCTCATCAAGAAGCATCGTCAGAGCCTTTAGCATGAAAGAGAAAATTTGTTTTCCCATTGACAAATTATGTAATTTAACTTTAAATGTTTTAGTATCGACAAACATTAGCCATTTGTGTTTTTGGAACATTGTTAAGTCATTTTAGAACGTAAAGTGAAGAGGAATGCAAGCCAAGGTGCAAGGCCAAGCAGTAGCATGGGCGTCCAGGCGGGCGCATCAGTGCGCGAATAAGTAGGCGCGTGTGAACAAGGACAATCCAGCAGGCGCAGAGCGCACAACAAGAAGCGCGCACGGATGAAGGAGCAGTAGCATGCAGGCAGAGCGTCAGGGCGAGCGTGGCTGCGTGGGCTGAAATACCAGCACCTAAAATAGTCATATTTTCCAACAGATAATTCCTTATCGAATTCCTTCCTATTCAGTCGTCTGTAATCTATCCTCCCTCATTTCTTTTAAGCTCAATTCAAGCTCATTGTAATAGATTAGTTTTGATTAATAGAAAATAGAGACTTTTCTCTTCGACGCTCTTTGGAGCGTTTTTCCTTCGGGAATTTCGGGGTGATTGACAATTGGTGAGTCATATCCGATTCGAAGCCTCTTTCTCGATGCCTCTCGACTGGTGTGTCATGTCCATAAGGAAGCGCCTCGGTTCCCTTTTTGTTTGGTGGGTAATATCCGAACTCAAAGTGACAAAATTGCCATCGAGTTTCTGGTTCTCGGCTGGCTCTTAGCACCACTTCTCCCTCCAGTTTTTTAGAGGTTGGACAATGAGTAGGAGAGTGGAAAATCTTCGTCGTGTTCTGAGGATTCTTTTTCATCGAAGAACTCCTTCGTCTGACGGCCTTCAGTAGCCGCGCAGACCAGAACTAGTGCTTCATCAAGTCCCAATTCATCTGGGAAATCTTCCATCATCATTTTTGTTTAGTTCTGTATAGTTGTGGGAGACTCTTCGGAACTGTTGACCGAGAGCACTTGGTTACTGTCATTTTCATCTCTGTTTGAATTGTTTCTCTCCTATTTTTGGTGTTGCTTATTCTGCTGTCATTGTTTGTTGTTTCCATTTTCGTTTTGGTTGTTCAATTGGATCACGAGGATGGAGTTACAGGACCCAAAGCATATCACATTTCTTGATCAATAGATATTTGCTGAACCAAAGGCGTTGTCACGCCTAACTCCAGTCAGAGGTAGAACTTGAGGAGTCCAGAAAGGAGGAGTTGGGTACAGCCGATTACCCGACTGTAGCGAATTAGCTTGAAGAGGAGATAGGTTCGAAAGCAAAGGAATTGTGTTTTGCTTATCCAGTTGAAAGTCAAAACTCTGCAGAAGACTATAGATTTCTTCAAAAGAGAGTTGGACGGGGCAGTTCGTGAAGGAGGTAACGAACGAATTGTATTCACTACTGAGTCCATTGAGAAAGTAGATGAGGTGGGACAAATTTAGCAAAACTCTCCATAACGATGTAAACATTACAATCGTGCTCATTTTTCTTTCTTTTGTAACATATTTTCTTTTGCGCGATTATGTCTTTATAAACATGCTTTAGAAGAATAGAAATAATGTAAAATTAGAAAAAACAGATTGAGTGGGAGAACGTGACGGAGTATAAAGGAAGTTTACTTCTTCTTTCGTCAATTTACATTGAAAAAGACTGATCAATAAATGCATTGTAGATATAAACACATGCAAAGAGTGAAAGGCAATTCAAAAGACGCGACATATGCACTTCCTAAATCTCACACGCGAATGTATATTAAAAATATTTTCCATATTTTAATTAAAAAAAACATTTTCCATATTTTATATTATGTAATCTAATATTAAAATAATATATCGAGGAAATTCAGAGTTGGTAATCATAAATTTCATGTTTGTTCTTTTCTATTTATTTAATTTGTATTTTATAATTTATCATTTTGACACTCAATTATAATTTTATTAATGAAATTTTGTTTTATATTACCATTTCTTTTAAGTTTCTGATTTATTTTATTTTATAGAATGTGAGATAAAGTTAATTTCTCCTGAAATTTAGAACATTTTATTCTATTTTTCTCACTCATAAATTAATTTTAGTATTTGTTTTAAAACTTTGAAATATCCCCTCTAGCACACGTCAAATGTAATTTGAAAAAGTCAAATTTTTATATTTTTGGTAGTCAACTGTAATTATACGTATCGCATTTGAATCCATTTAGTGTTTTTATATGGAAAATTTTTAAACATATAATTTTCACTTGCTTTTTTATATATCAACATTTAAAATATGTTATTATATTGTGTGCATGTCTAGCATGCCCATATTGACCACCACTATATATATATATGCGCGCGCATATACAACATATATACACACACACATATATATATATATCTTAATCGTGTCAAATCTTGATTTCGATATATACTAATCCGAAAGAGATGAGAAAAATTAAACACTAACCTGACACAAAATGCAAAACGAGAGGATACTACAAATTAAGAAAAATTCTAAAAATTCAATAAAATACCATCGACCCGATTAAGAACGTTTTGAACAAATGACAAAGAGGCAAACAAGGAATTTGGAATACGAATACAGATTTTTAAAGAAGCAATCTATCCGAACGAAATGGAAAGGCCAACTTGGTCAATTGAAAGAAGAATAACTTTTTAAGCACGAAATCCAAAAATTCAACCCTGCGAAAAAATCAAAGTCGGTACTTTGATCGATTGACTAAAAAAATTACATGTGGCTGAATGCCAATAACTCGAGTCAAACTAAATGTATTGATCTCAAAAAATACAAAAAAATTATTTGAAAAATTTTAAAATTTATAAATATGATAAAGTAAAAAATGCATAGTTTATAAGTAAATTCATCCTCTCTAGTTTGTACGATGCATTTTAAGATAATCGAAAAGTAAATTACAACCCAAAACAGTTGTATACTGTATTGAGAGCACCTTTCACGTTACATTTTGAGTCAAAACAGGAGAATTATATGCACAAATGTGTTTAAAAAACCTTTAGGCGCATGATAAAAACATGGATTTTAAATACTTGTGATGAGAGAGAGAGAGAGAGGAGAGAGAGAGAGAGAGAGAGAGAGAGAGAGAGAGGTACACCGGATGTTGATATTGCAAAGGGATAGAGTTCAGAGGTCAGTCATCAACCTTATAGTTACTTTCTTTGATACTAATACGCTGTTGCAGAATCATTGCTAAGTCTACAAAATCACAGTCTCTGGGCTCTCTCGGTCTCTGTCTTCTCTCTTCTGCTCCTGCTAGAGAGAGAAACAGCGATGAACTTGCTGGAGACTGGAGAGATTACTATTTTTCATGCAAGGATGACAGCTGACTCGTCTTTTTGAAACCTGTCAGCTTTAACTCTCTCAGTTGTCATAAAAACAGATCACTTCTTCGGTTTCGAATATTCATTTCTTTTTAGGTATTTAATTAATTTATTTTTAATTCCTCCATAATAACATCATCCTAATATTAGAGTTTCAATTACCACGCTTTATATATGTATATATAAACACAAATATTTAGGGCAAGAACGAACCAGATAAATAGATTTTAAAAAATATATATATTTTTAAAGATAATTTATAAATTATTTTTATGAAATCGTGGTAAAAAATGACCACAAATTTAAATACGTTAATTTTTTATATAGTAAATATAGAAGATAATGTTATATTCTACTTTTTAAATATATTAATCACTTGTCAAATACTAATTAATGTTATTAATTTTAAAATAATTAAGGATGAACCCTAATCAACTAAAGAAAAAAGAAATAGAAAAAAAATTATTTTTCGCAGAAAAAAGAGATTGTTCGTCGTCATAATTACAAATACATGAATGTTCTGAAATTGGGTGAATCCAGACAATTTCAAGAATACCCAACAAAAAACAAAGGAAAGAGGAGTGTAACCGTTGCTTCTTGATTTCTTCTTCGTCTTCCTCCATTATTAATACCCTTCTCTCCATCGTCTCCCTCTTTGTCTCTGAGGATATACTCCGGCCACCGTCTACGGTTGCGTAAGATGATGGATGATGCTGATGAGGGGAGAGAACAAGTGTTTGTTGATTGGGTTCGAGAGCTTAAGATCGCATATGGTGATGGCTTTTCTTACAGTTTCTATTCTGGTTTTACCTCTTGTATTGCCGCCATTGCCGCCGCCTCCTCTACTTGTTCTTGTGGTTCCTGTTCTGATAATGGCTGCTCTGGTTTTCTTAGCTTTATCTCCACAAATCCCCGATATGGCCGACTGTTGTTTCTGATTATTCAAACATCAAACACATATACTTTTAATGATCGCGTGTTTGTTTCTCTCTCTCTAGAATATGTAGAACTTTATCTCTCTCTCTAGAACAACTGTAATTATCTTAGCTTGGTAGATTATTTTTCGTACGGTTTTGCTTCAGGAACTTGGGATGATGATGATTCTTCTATGAAATTTATCTTTTGAGTTAATGTTCTAACCTCATCTTTCTCCGGTTGCCATTTCTGAAATCCTTCTTTTCTTTATTCGTATATTTTCCTTAACAATTAACATGCATCAATAAATAAACGATACAAAAATTATGATTTAATATCTTAAAGAGAGAGTAAGCGAATCATGATCACTTTTCATCCTTTTTAAATGTGATTTGAACTTAGAACATTATTCATTTTTCTCCCAATTAGACAAAAATAAGATATAATTAATTGCACTAATTATTAATCGGCACGTTGACAAATAAGCACGTCATTTCCCATAAACTTGTTGTGTTTTTGTGTTTATAATGAATTAATATGAACTCATTTCTCCATATTTTCTTTAATTATAATAAATCATTTCCAAGATCCTTTATGTCACGCATGATTTACAAGTGGAGTAAAACACAACTATAAAATGGCACATCATCATTCAACATCAGTAACTAATAGAATCCAACAGAGATAAAAAGAATACTTTCAATCTAACATCATATTTTACAACGACATATAAACATTATTATATAAAATTTGTCACAATTATTACATAAATGAATGAACAATTGAAGCAAAACAATGGAGTATAAAATTAGACTCAAAAAACACCAAATGGAGGAGGTAACCAAGAGTAGAAGCAAAGGTGGATAAGAGGTAGGAAAAGAGGGTTTGACAAAATGATAAACAATAGCAAGAAAACAAAAAGAAAAGTTCTATAACTGGTTAAATGCTTGATTTACAAGTGTAAGAAGAAAGCTGAGAGGGATTAGGGTTTTACTGGTTCAGGGAAAGGTTGGAGGAAGAGGACCTGCTCTTTTTCTGTGGGCTGCTGAGATTGAATACATCTGAATCTGCACATTTTGAGTTGTGATGACTTCATTTGGAAAGTGATCTTCAACAAACTTTAGACCTAGGTCTCTGCCTCCTAATCTACTCTTTCTTCCTACCAACCTATTCCTATATTCATTGCCTACTTCATTCTTCATTTTCTCTTTTAGTTCTTTTAGAGAGCAACTACTTTTTCACTTATACAAATATCTATATTTTATATATATGCTAAAAGTAAAAATTTATATTATAATACTTGAGACCATTTACACATTGTAAACTTTCATCTTAGATAAATTAAATCTCCCCGTTTTAGATATCAACAACATGAACTTTTTCATGCTTTAATCTGTTAAATCAACAAGTGTATACCACGTTTTTGTTTGATTGTTTGTTTGAACCTAATTTTTGACTTTTTTAGCAATTTCGAACTCTATTGCCTGGTTGATAAAAATCGAACGATGTGGTTTGAAATCGAGTTAAAAATAGGTTAAAATATTTGATTAAATAAAATGTTAATATTTGTGTGTGTGTGTGTGTGTGTGTTGCATTTAATGAATAAACTAATGACATAGTCTTAATTGATGATTGTTTAAAGATGGAGGTTTAATTTATTTAAAAAAATAGTTTAAAAGCTAATTTGTAAAAAAACCTTGCTAGGTGAAGTATAAATTGTACTTTACCATTTTATATTTTTAGTTATTTAATTTCATAATATTATAACTTGACTAAATATATCGTATTAAAATTTTCAAAAAATGGTATCTTCTAAAGTGAAATATGATAAATGAGATTTCTGAGTAAGGGTTTATATGTGAAGAAATAATTCATCAAAACAATGAATCACCATTAATGTCGACAAATATGAGATTGCCATACATTCGAAAGTTCGTTTATTCAATCATTCTTGTTTTTTAGTTGTTGGATATCTCGTTTGTACGCATCCTCTTTTAGTTTTCCGAGCCTATAATAAATTGCAGGTGTAATTTCAAAAAGTTTCGTGATTTAATGGTGAAGCTAGCACATGCATGGAATATTCTTTTTCAAATAGAAGGTAAAGACTAGATCAACGTCTATCTATTATTTGACGGGACTTTATGATGTGGTTTTTACGTGTCACTTATTAATTGGTGTAATTGTACAATTAAAATAAGACGTTAATGAGATCAATTAATTTGCGTCACGTTAGGAAGTAAAGTTAAATTATAAAATTAAAAGGTAAAGCTAAAATTACCCTTTTAAATTTGGGGTTTGAACTTGGTGATCCAAAATCAAATCAAGGAAAAAGAAACAATTTATTCAAATTACAAGTTTAAGCTTGTGAATGAAAAGCAAGTAGGCTCTTGAACTTTTTTTTAGAAGCAAATGGCTCCTTAAACTCATGTAGATTAATAATTAAGTCCTTGTCATTAAGAGTATTGTCAAAGAAATCACATTTTTATGTCACGTGATCTTCCCTATCGAGTGATTTTCAGAGAAAAATAACTTCTGTTAAAACTATTTTGATAATTTTGACAATTTCTAAAGAAAAATAAGTTAAAAAACTTAAAGTTTCAAACTCGTTTTAATGAGACTTATTTTTCTTTGAAAATCACTCATCAGAGAAGATCACGTGACAAAATATAATCTTAGGCGATATTCGACGAGATTGCTAATACCCTTAAGTTTAGGGAGTTATTTGCTAAAAATAAGTTTAAAGACTTTCTCTTTATTTATAAATTTGAGAACTAAATGCACTTTATCATAAGAAAACATAGATTTTTTCCCTAAAAACAATTTACCAAATGAAGGGAAATAAATTATTATTGGTTAAGCTTTCTCGTTTCATCGATTTTGACAGACTAAACCAATTTGTAAACAATTTTAGCCGTTGATAAAACAGGTAAATTATGTAATTACTTGTCTGAAATTTAGCCCTAAATTGAAACTCCTAATTTTTCCTCTAAATTAATCATTAAATTAAACATTATCAATTTACTTTTAAACTCGAATATCTGCAGAAATATTTAAGTTAAAATTTAATTTCATCTAAAAATATCATTGATAGCCTTCATTGACAAACATCCACCAAATATTCATTTATGCCAAAACTCATTAATATCACTAATTTAATTAATTATCAAAATAAATAAAACTTCATTTGTTATTATGAATACTCTATTTATTTTGATTTAACCTACTCAAACTCCATGGAAACTAAGCTAAAATGCTAAGATTAGTGAACTCTTTATTGATACTATAAACATTATCCACTAAATCCTCAAATATCAATAAACCCAAACTATTAATTAACCTAACTATCAAAAGCAGTAAAAGGCTGAAATAAAGATCAGACTAATAATCAGAACTGATTGTGAGTCTTAATACCCTTAGTCGGGATGTTCACCCACGTCTGGAAGATTTTCGACGAGCTTCAATTTCTCGTAAAACACCTACGTTATAGACTACTTGTGAGATAAACCCGGTAAATGGATATAAACGAAGTTGAACATATTTTTCACTTTTTTAGTAGAGTCTGAATAATTATTTACAGTTGATCGAAGATCATGTAACATCAACTTTCTCTGGATCTAGTTTTCCTGTCCAAGGAAATCGAACCTCATTGTAACCATGTTGAACTTCCTAGATTGGTAGGCTACCTGACCCATGAAAACTAATCATTGCTACGCCGTCAGCTTTCACATAAGACACTACCTGATTACCTACGACACCGACCATCTCTTGCCATCATCATAATATCCACATCAAATTTCCACAGCCTAACAAGTTGCTCTAACGCACAACACTGACCCTTTGTGGGCTTCGTCAACTTTCTTGGCTAGTCGATGACCTGCGGTATCGAGTGTATCCACGACGAGTTTCTTAATTCGGCCGGCTATCCAATGATCCCCGACACCGATTGTGTGTGCGATGTGCAACGGCCCAAGCGTTCAACCAATCCAACCCATATATTTATTTATTTGCGTTTTAATTTGTTTTAGTTTTTATGTTCGTTAAGTTTTGGAATTAAAATTATTTGACGTTTGACTAGATTATGTTTTAGCCGTGTGTAGTTTATATAGAAATGGCATTTTGGGGGGATTTTCCCTAGTTGCGGACTATATGATCTCTCTTAGAACTCGTCATTGAGGTGGTTGAGTTTTTGAATATTGAGAAAAAAATAGAGATTTCTCTCTAATGGATTCTTGAAGACAACTTGTTGATAATCGTTTAGCTTATTATTCGAATGTGGTGGGCTCGAGTGTGACGGTTAGTGGCAACTTCATCTAACTTTCTTAAGTTAGAACCCAAAGTGAGTTTTCATTTTTGTAAGAAATTTGTCTCATTGAGCTTCTTGTTAGTTTCCTTCAAGTTTTCCATCAATTCTGACTTGATTCTTTCTCATTGTAAAAGTCATTTCATTTAGATTTCATTGTTAGTTATGTACTTAGGCAACTTGAATCCCGATTCAAGTTGCATCCTTTCGACTTCCAATTGTCCTCTTTTTGTCTCTCCGATCATTAGCTAGAGTCCCGACAGCACAAGGTTCGGGTTCGGCTACGATATATGATCTTTGTCACCTGAAGCAACTATTTTATTGTTAATATGTGATTGAGTATTGATAAGTTTATATCGAAACATCTATTCCCCATACGATTGTTTTATGAGTAATTATAGCTTTACGATTTAATTTTATACTTTATGTTTTACCATCTAAACGTACGCTCATTAATTAGTGTAATTAGTGTATTATTTATAATTAATATTAATTATTACACAAGTCAAAAAGTACAACAATAAAATGTTAGAATTAAAATATAATTTAGATGGTAAACGTAGCCTTACTTCGTAGACTGGGTCAAGCTTTCTGGCCAAATTAAACTCTTATGGTGAAATGGATGTACGGTTGTGTTGGATTAGACCTATTCCATAGATTGATTGGACTAACGAGACAACTTCTTGGGCTGGTTGGAATTGGGCTTGGTAATTTAGGTTGGAGACTGTTCCCTGGTCCAACAACATTTTCCTCCATTTTTCTTCTTGTTTCTCTGCTTCGTCCTCCGTACATCTTTTCTTCTCTGATTTCGTTGACTTTTCTCCATTTGGGTAAGGATTGATTGGGTCGATGGGTTGGGGTCGAATTCCCGGTCTTCCTCTTCCTCCTCCATTCCTCTTATTTCGAGATGATTTTGATTTTCTTGAAGGTTTCGATCAGGTGTCTTCATCTAGGTCGGGCTCGTTTTATCTCATGGTTCATGTCGGGGAAGCTTTCCGTCATGTCTGGTCGATTTAGCTTAGAAAAGATATGGAAGGAAATCTTCGTAAATATGGGGTGTGAATTATTATCTTTTTCTGTAAATTCATATAAACTAAAGTGATAAAACTCGATATTGTCATATATCTTCATATAATAATATCCTCATCTGCACACGTTTTTTTTTTTTTTGAAAGAACTTTTTTCATGTAAATCTCGATATCTATGTTTCATATATTTTTTATCGTGTTATTTATTCGTGTCTTAGCGCAGTTCAAAAACCTAAGTTTGAGAGATGAAAATCTCACCTAACCTTGCTTTGGAAATCACACCATTTTAGAGCATCTATTCATAATTCCACGTTAGAGATTGCACAAGCGGGGTGTGTTATTCCTAGTTCATTTCTCTCATTTGATTAGCATATCCATAAGACTGATTGAAAGCTGTAAATAGAGAATCTAGAAAGACCAACTCCATTTGCACAATTTGTCATTTTTATATCAACAAACTTGTTGAAAACACAACATCTTTAGTTGTTTTTCCGTTTTAACCTATTGTTTGTGCAAGCTTTTGGACTGATTGGAGGCAAAAATCAGTGAATCCATTGTCTGAGCATCGTCTCTGTTTTTTTTGCTGTTTGAGCCACACAACCTTTGAGGGTGCATGTTTAGGTGTCTGCGGCAACAATCTGAGCTTCAATTGTGGGCAACAACATAAACAGTTCGGATTTCTTAAGCCGGCGACAGCAGGCTAGGCTATCACAACAGCAATGAAATCGTCTGGACGGTATTTTTGTTTGAATCTTTCTTCGAGTCGGGACACCATTTCAATCAAAACATCTACTTAATATAATGCTACAAAGATGAAGCCTTTCAGTTGTTTGAATCCTCTGATCGCCGTTGATTTTTCTCCACAGTGCCTCGTTGATTTTTCATTTAATGTGGTAGAGCTCACGACAACCATCTGCACCTTAAATTTATCACCAAAGGTTTTGAAATCTGGAGATCAAGCGAACCCATTCAAGGATCCAACGATCAAGACTTCACCATGCTATTCCCTGAGTTCTTCCTTAAATTCTAGAGAGAGAGAATTTTAATTTTACTTTTAATTATATAGTAAAACTATAAATTATATTAAACTATAAATTATATTAAAAAATAAGATTAAACTATAAATTATATAGTAAAACTTAATATTACTTTTAATTTATTGATGTCCCAAATTTTGAAACTAAAACCGATTCGATCTATTTTTGAAATCTAGATCAAACTGTAATAATTTTTATTTTGACGCATTTTATCAAATGAATCTATCAAAGTTTGGATTCAAATTTTTGAAACTGAAACCAAATTTATCGACTTTTGGAACCAAACTCGAACTCTAACATTGCCTTGACACAAACTTTATAAAAAAAAGAACATAATACAGACTTATCAGCTAAATCCAAAAAGAATTCAAGTCATCGAAATCTAATATTTTCAGTCTCGATTATGTTCAAGCAGAAAGTGATGAGCTTCCAAATACAAATATAATTTCATTTTTGGTTGGGTTTGATCAGTCGAAAAATGTTATTGATTCTCTTCGATTCGTTTATTTGTTATCGTTGAAGCAAAATTATCCTTCAACACCGATTAGGTTCTTCTATCGTTGTTCTTGCGAATTATGCATCAATTTCCTTTGATTACTCTCGTCTGCAAAACTCATATTCTTCGGTTAAATTGTACGTAATTGATCCACAAAATTTTCTCTATAATATTTTTACTTGTTAAAAATTTTCACGTATATTCGTTCTTCATTTTTTTTTTCTCGCGTTTGCATTTGATTATTATAATATAAAATTGTCGTCTAAATCCATTAATTCTTTGACACGAAAGTCAATGTAATTAGTCAATTATTTGGATTAGAGAGTTGAATTCAATCCCTAACATATAATATTTTAAAACTTTAAACATCCTAACATCTGTTGTTAGTTCATATATTCAATCAAATTAATTAAAGGGGTTTCTCATAATAAAACAAGCACACGCAACTACACAGTACAGTGATATTAACCATGCACACAGACCATTCATGTACTACATGTAATGAATGAATGACAAAAGCACTATCATGTAAACATAGATATGCATGTTGGATATAATTTAACACTTATACGCCAGTTCATGTATTTAATAATAGTTGTATATCAGTTATCATAAAGTCTAGACTGTCAAATACTAAAATTTTTAAACTTTAAACATCTAATAAAATATGAGATTTTTGACAGGAAAGTTTATTGTGTTATAATTTGATTTCACCCGAATTCTATATGGTACAGATCGGTTAGACCCATATTGAAATGTCATTATAATTTTATTTTTTTTATAAATTCATGTAAACTACCTAGAGTCACAAAACTTGCAGTTGTATTTCTATTTCATAGAAGATTTGTTTCTCTGACCGTGATTTTTTTTTTCGAAAGAAATTTTTCATGTAAATCGGGTGTCCCTCATCATATTTCTTTTTTCTGGCTATAGTTCGATTTCTAACAATTGGTATCCGAACTTTGGTTTCGAGAATTCAAAGCAAGTTGAGAGTTTCGTACTTGGATCGAACAAATTTGTTGGGGTTGGGAATTTTGGAAATTAAAGTTGCAATTTTTGAGAGAAGGAAAAGAAATTTAAAAGACAAAAAGGTATGTGCACTGTTATTGCTGCGAAGAACAGAGGAACCCTAACGTTGTTAGCCAAAGAAGGAGCCATAGGTGAGGGCCACTGTTGGCGAGAGAGAGAGAGAGAGAAGAGAAGGGAGTGTTGCTGCTTCTCCAGTCACGCTGTGAAGAGAGTTGCCTTTCTTGTGAAAAGAGTGACGGTCGCACCTTCAAACTAGAGAATGCCGCGAGATTTTTCGATTTAGCACTGATTTATTCGAAGGAAACCGCCATCTGTCATGCCAGAAAGAAATCAGGAATCGCCGTTCAGAACATGCCATGCCGACCATCGACAGAGTCTGCTGCTGTGAGGAAGATTCATCCTCATTTGTTGTCTTTCACCGTTGAAGAACAACAGGAAGAACAGAGCTCAGTTTCTGTCCACTGCGAAGAACAAACAGAGAAGGCTCATAGTTCAACAGAATGCACCGCCATTAACACTGATCAGAAGCTCCAATTTTTACATAGAAAGCTCATTGATTTTCCATTGTTTGCATCTCTGATCTTCTGTCCAGTGCCGCTCATTCAACTGTCTTGATTTGAGAGATTTTGGTATTTAAAATTCTCCATTTTGAGCCGAGTTTACTGGTTCAGAATATTTTGGAGAATTTATTGTAATATTGTTTGAGAGCTTATTTTTTGGATCGAGATATTGTTTTTTAGGGTTTGAAGTATTTGAAAATGGATATTCTGAAATTGGATATTCTACTGAAGACCGACAACAAGAGTCTCCAACACCATTGTCGATCGAAGAAGAGAGGGGGAAGAAGTCGCCCCGTCGCTTTCCGATCGAACAGAGCTCGCCTTCAAGCATTGAGAGAAAACAGATAAGGTTTCTTCAACAGAAAAGAACTTGCCGCTGCCTTCTGCCAACCGCGAAGAAAAATAGAGATCGCGTCGCTACCGCTATCCCTTGAAGAGAGGAGAAAACCCTAAGGTGAAAGAGTTAGCCACTGTCGTCGTTGCCAAACAGAGAATAGAGGAGAACCACCGAGGATACTTAGATCGCTTGAATTTTCTTGAAGATTTGGATGACTTTTTTTTAGGATTTGAAGATGTCATCATCGTGGTTTAAATATTTTTAAATCTGATCAATATTAGTTGCTAAAATGGCCCATCAAAGACATGTATGAAAGAGAAAGATTTGAATATTTCTTTCCTTGCATCAAAATTTCTTTGAAAATGAAGATTGTCAGAGTTTAGTATTTTATATTCGCTTTGAGTTGAGCTGAGTAGCCCGTTAAATCTCTCATGTGAATATCGTGTTAAGATAGAGAGTGTTAGAATTTAGTGTTACCCTAATTTTATACGGACCATTCTTGTTAGACTCATATTGGGAATCTTATTAGAATTTTGTTTTTTCTATAAATTCATGTAAGTTTAGTTGCAAAATTTATAATTGTATTTCGATTTCATAGAAGATTTGTTCCATTGCCCGTGATCTTTTTCTCAAAAGGGTTTTGCCACGTAAATCTGGTGTCTTTTATTGTATTTCTTGTTGAGTTGTAGAGTTTAATTTAAGTTTAGGGATATTTTGGTCATATTTACTCTGTAATCCTAAATCGTCTACTATATGAAGACGTATTTAGGCCTTCGGAGTGTGTCTGAGAATGTGAGGCAAAAACCTTTGTAACTCATTATTTTGTTTTTAGTGAAATCTGTCAGCGACCAGTGGATGTGAGAGACGAGAGTGAAGCACTATAAATCTTTATATTGTTTTCTTTTTGTATTTTTAATCGTTCGTTACAGGTGCATTAGAGCGTCTAATCCTAACAACTGGTATCAGAGCTTCAGGTTGAAGTGGTTTTGAAAATCAGAGTTTGATTTATCAAAGGTATCGAACTATTCAGAGTTTTGCAATTTTAGAAATTAAAATTGCAACTTTGTTGGAAAAGAAAATAGAGTGTTTCAGCTGTGAAGAATCAAACAAAAAAGGGGAAGAAAGAAATAATTGAAAAAAGAAAAAGTCGATGCGTCATTCAAGTGGTGAGAAGAGAGAGAAACTCTCTTTCTCTTGTAGCACTATTCTCTTTCGTCAAAGAAATAAGAGAACCCAGGATTTTTTTTTCTCGTTGCTGTTCTTGACGTGAAGAACATCGAAGAAGAAAGGAGAATCATTACCGCTACCGATCGTTGCACACCATGTTGCCGTCACCGATCAAGTGGAATTTTTGGCCACCTCTCTGAGCTTCAACCGCCGACTGCCATCTGCGTCCGCCGGCGATTGCGAAGACAGAAGCCAGATGCTGTTCGTCGGCATTTGCAAAGATGCCGTCTGCCACCATTGTCGTCTGCAAAGAAGATCGTCGAAGAATCCCCGTCGCTGCTCGCTGCCGATTTGCTACCATACACAAAATCCCTGTGCCTTCGCCTTGCTGCGCCTGGTATCAAATTTGGAGATTCTATTCAGTTGGATCTTGGATTTATTCCCTATATTTTGGAAGTTGAAAAATTCTGAAATTATTGAGCAGATTTATTTATTCTGAATTTGGGAGAATTGATTATCGAGATTGAGATAATTTTCAAGCGGATTTATTCAGAATATAGAGGTGGATTTACCGATTGTGTGGAGATTGATTACTGGGGTTGAATAATTAATCTGAAAATATCTATTTTTTTGAGATTTGATTATTGACAACGATGACAAGCGATAAAAGTACAAGACACGGTATTGGAAAATTCCATGGGACAGATTTTGCGTTCTGGAGAATGCAAATTGAGGGTTACTTGTATAGAAAAAAAACTTCATCTTCCCTTGAGTGCGAAACTAGAGAAGATGGAAGACGGTAAATGGAATCTCATTGACAGATAGGTTTTGGGAGTCGTCCGATTGACGCTAGCCAAAAGTGTTGCTCACAACGTGGCGAAGGAAAATACCACCGTGAGTCTGATGAAAGTTCTATCTGATATATACGAGAAACCCTCAGCGAATAATAAGGTATTTCTGGTGAAGAAACTTTTTAATCTAAAGATGATTGATGGTACTTCTGTTGCAACGCATCTGAATAAATTTAATATCATTGTGAATCAATTGATATCTGTGAAAATTGATTTTGGGAATGAGGTTCGTGCACTGATTTTGCTAGAATCTTTATCGAATAGTTGGGAACTTATGAGGGCCGCAGTTAGTAACTCAGTCGAAAACGCGAAATTAGTATCACCGATGTGAGGGATCGTATTTTTTCCGAGGAGGTTCGGAAGATCGATTCTGGCGAAATATAGAAAGACTCAGCCCTAAATGTTGAAAACAGAGGTAGAAATAATTAGAGAAACTCCAATCGGGGAAGAGGCAGATCCAACTCAAAGAACGGAAGGGAAGGGGACAGTCCAAGTTCTGACGAACACTTGAGTGCTGAAATTGTGACAAGCAGTACCACATGAAGAAAGATTGCAGAGCACTGAAGAAGAACGGCAATGGCAAAAGTGATGGAGTAAATACAATAATGGAAAATATCACTGACGCATTGCTTCTTTCAGTCGACAGTCTGATAAACTCGTGAGTTTTGGACTCAGGAGCGTCTTTTCTCATGTGCCCATACAAAGAATTAATGTAGAATTATGTAACTAGAAACTATGGGAAAATCTATCTTGCAGATGGTGAGCCACTGGATATTCTGGACATCAGAGATATCAAACTGAAGATGACAAACAAGTCTGTTTGGAAGATTAGTAAAATGAGATACGTGTCAGGGTTTTTGGACAACTTGATAATAAATGTCACAATATCAGTTTTGGAAATAGTGATTGGAAGATCACTAAAGGAGCAATGGTTGTCGCTTGAAATCACAAAACAGGAAACATATACATGACTTTTACATGCCGAGACACAATTGCTATTGTTGATAGTTCAAAGAACATAAAGTTGTGGCATTGCAGGTTGGGCTACATGAGCAAGAAAGGAATGAAACTTCTTGCCAAAAATGGTCAAATTCTAGAGTTGAAGTCTGTCGAGCATCAGCTATGTGAAAACTGCATTTTTGGGAAACCAAAACGTGTCAGTTTTTTAAATATTGGGAAGAAGCTGAAGAAGAAAAAACGAGAATTAGTGCATACCGATGTGTGGGGATCCCCATTGGTTTCTTCTCTTGGTGGATCATAATACTACGTGACGTTCATAAATGATTCAACAAAAAAGATATGAGTTTACATTATAAAGAACAAATCTGATGTATTTAATGTTTTCAGAAAGTGGAAGGCCTTTGTTGACAATGAAACGAATTTGAAAGTGAAATATTTAAGGTCCGACAACGGAGGCGAGTATATCGATGCAGATTTTAAAGAGTTTTGTGCTGTGAATGAGATTAAGATGGAACAAACTATTGCTCGAACACCTCAAGAGAATGGAGTAACTGAAAGGATGAACAGAACGTTGAATGAATGTGTAAGAAGCATGAGATTGCACGCTGGGCTGCCTAAATATTTTTAGGCAGATGCAGTCAACACTCCAGCCTACTTGATCAACAGAGGACCCTCCGTACCTTTGGATTTCAAACTTCCAGAAGAAACTTGGAGTGGTAAAAAGGTAAATTTTTCTTTTCTGAAAGTGTTTGGTGGTTTATCATGTGTTCATGTTGATGATTCTGATAGAAGTAAGCTTGATCCAAAATCTAAGAAATATTTTTTTATTGGTTATGGTGACGTTGAGTTTGGTTATCGTTTATGGAATAATCAAAATCGGAAGATCATTCGCAGCAAGAACGTTATCTCCAACGAACAGATCCTTTACAAAGATGTTGTTGGTAAGACTTCTGACAGTGAGAGTTCTGTATTGAAAGAGTCTATTGTGGTCAACTTGATAGATTTTTCAGCTAATAATACTCCGACTTTCAAAGAAGATCGGGTTGTTACTATTGAAGAAGAAGTTGATGAGAATGTGTCTCCAGAGGTAAATTTGCAAAAGCCGATTGCAGAACTGAGAAGATCATTCAGAGTCAACAAACTAGTCCATAGATGGTGTCTATCTCTTAATTACATCCTGCTGACTGACAGAGGTGAGCCAGAATGTTATGAGGAAGCATCTTAATTCGATGATTCAATTAAGTGGGAGGCAGCGATAAAAGATGAGACAGACTCGTTGAAGTTAAATCAAACTTGGCAATTGGTTGAGTTGACGAAGGGTAAGAAAACACTACACAATAAGTGAGTTTACCGAATTAAAGAAGAACATGATGGGAGCAAGCGGAACAAGGCTAAGTTGGTTGTCAAATGTTTCCAACAGAAAGAAGGTATTGACTACACCGAGATCTTCTCACCAGTGGTGAAATTGACGACGATCAGAACTGTCTTGGGTTTGGTTGTAAAAGAAGACCTTCATCTTCAGCAGATGGACGTGAAGACTGCTTCTTTTTTCACGGTGATTTAGACAAAAAGATCTACATGCAGCAACCGGAAGGTTTCGAGGTGAAAGATAAAGTGAAGCTTGTGTGTAAGCTTCAGAAAAGCTTGTATGGCTTGAAGCAGACTCCAAGGTAATAGTACAGGAGAATCGACAGCTTCATGAAAGATAACAATTTTGTGAGATGCGAAGCCGATCACTACTGCTACATCAAAAGGTTTGATAACTCCTATGCTATTCTACTCCTTTACGTTGATGATATGTTGATTGTTGTAGCAAGATTGCATAAGATTGACAAGCTGAAGATTAAGTTATCTGAGGAGTTTACGATGAAGGATTTGGGTGCTGCAAAACAAATCCTTTGGATGAGAATCTTCAGGGATAAAGAGATTCTCAAACTCTCACAAGAAAAGTACGCGAAGAAGGTTCTTAACAGTTTCAAGATGCACGATGCTAAGCCAGTCACTGTACCATTGGTTAGTCATTTCAGACTATCCAAAGATCAGTCGCTCTCAACCGATGAAGAGAATGACTACATGGCTTCTGTTCCATATGCCTCTGCTGTTGGTAGTCTTATCTACGCGATGGTTTGCACACGATCAAACATTACACATGCAGTGGGAGTTGTCAGCAAGTTTATGAGTAATTCAGGAAGGAAACATTGGGCCGCTGTTAAGTGGATTTTGAGATATTTGAAAGGAAGATCATATTTCACTTTTTGTTTTCGAAAATCTGATTTGGGCTTGGATGGATATGTTAATGCTGATAACGGTGGTGATATTGACAGTATTAAAAGCAAAACTGGGTATGTTTACACTTTGAGTGGCACCGCAATCAGTTGTGTCTCGAGGCTTCAAAATGTAGTTGCTCTTTTTAATTGTGAAGCTGAGTATATTGTAGTGACAGAAGTCGTGAAGGAGATGATGTGGTTGCAACCTTTCTTACACAAAAACTATAATGGGAGTATACTACATTATGACAGCCAAAGTGTCATCCATTTGGCAAATAACCCGATTTATCATGGCAGGACAAAACATATACAGGTGCGTTATCACTTCATCAGATTTGCTTTAGAAGATGGAGTATTGGCACTTGAAAAGATTCTAGGGAGTCGGAATCCAACTGATATGTTGACGAAAGCTGTGACGAGTGATAAGCTGAAGTTGTACGCAACTTCAGTCATACTTCTTGGATGAGATATGAGAATGAAGCCGCTCTAGATAGAGAGATGATGAGATTAGTCTCTAAGTGGGAGATTATTGAGTTATGGAAGCTAATTTAAGTTTGAGGGTATTTTGGTCATATTTATTCTGTTATTTTGTAACCCTCAATCGTCTACTGTATAAACATGTATTTAGGCTATCGGAGTGTGTACGAGAGTGAGACAAAAACATTTGTAACTCGTTTTTTTGTTCTTAGTGAAACTGTCAACGGCCAGTAGATGTAACTCTCACAACAAAAGTGAAGCACTATAAATTTTTATGTTGTTTTCTTTTTGTATTTTCAATCGTTCGTTACATATAGATTAGGGCGTCTAATCCTAACATTTTTTTTCTGGTTATAGTTTAATTTCTAACTTATTGATGGGTCGAGATAACCCCCGACTTAGAAGTTATATATTTAAGAGTATGTTCTTCACGTCGAGCAACGCAGTTGTTTCCATTCTTTCGCCTAGAGAAATAGTAAGTTAACTTCTTTTTAAGATAAAGTTGTCCTGATTTAGAAGATAACAACATATTTCAAAATCTATATTTCAAGATATTAATTGAAGTATATTTTGCATTTAGTTTCTCTTATCAAGAATAACATGAAAATAAAAATTTTTGGATTATAAAGAGTAAAACTTACAAAATGAAGTCTACTAATCCATGCATCCGTACACTAATACATTATGTAAATTATGTATGAAACTTATATACTGGAACTTACACCAAAAATAATGTCAAAACAAGCATAAATACATACATTCATACGCATACATGTACATATATATGCATACATATTTACATAGATTATGTCTAAAGCGTATATTGATTAAGATTCAAAAAACAGATTTGATGGCCAAACCCCAGAGAAGTTTTCAACCATCTGATCAGAACTGAGAACATCGTACAGACTGCTTGAATTTTCAAGAACCTCCCGAACTGGATCTCCCAGAGCCACAGGATCTGGTGCATAATCATCACAGCCCCTCTTCGTTACAAGGGAATCCATTTTCCGGTCGCCGGAGAAATCCTCGTCTGTCATCGGGAACTTAGAGGGGTCAGGAAATTCAGCATCTTGGCCGGTGAATTCTTGAACCAAGGCTCTGAATTCCGATACACTGGCTTTGATCTTCATGGGGTTTGATATGTAAACTACCTTGATCGGCTGCGAACTCTTCTGCTTCTTCTTCTTCTTCCTATTCATCTCTTTCCTCTGCTGCATAGCTTTACTCAGAGCAAGACTTCCGTCCATTAAAGCAGCTGAAAAGCTCGAAACTGAAAAGGGTTTTACGTTTGTTGGCGAGGAAAAGATGAGAGAAAAAGGGTGTTTTTGAGGCTGCAATCCAGAGGCTTCCTGGAAGAGAAAATCAAGGAGAGAGAGAGAGAGAGAGAGAGAGAGATCAGAAAAAGTGAACTCGTTTGATAAAGCTTGAGGAAGCTAACTAGAAATTGGATAGGAAGACAAAGTCCAAGCGCTACTAAGCACGTGTCATTCAATAAAAATCTACTATGATTTGAAGACGGCCACTCGTATTTGTACGTGGAATTTTGAGATTAACTATTATAATATCTATAATTAATAAAAAAAATAGAAACAAATAAAAAAGAAAGTTTATTTTAATTTATTGCTAAAGTTTTAATGATTTTAATTTCATTTTAAAATATTTTCATGTTTAATTATTACATTTAGAGTAAAGTACAAATTAAATCTTCAATTTCAATTTTTAGAGTATGTTTAACTTTGATCATAAAATGTTTTTGAACAAAAAGTCTCAAACTGTGCATCGTGAAGATTTCGAACCAATATTACTAAACTTATTTATTTTTTAATTTAATTTTATAAATTTCAAAAACAACACAACTAAATCAAACAAAATTAATCCACACTGAGTTTAAACCAGTTAGAACTGACTAAAAAAATTGAATTTAAACAAAAAAAAAATCCAAAATCGAAATCAATCCAAACAAAATCGAACTTTATTTTGTTAAAAAAATTAAAATTTAAATTACACAGACTTTCAAAATGCTTAATTTAAATTATATTTTAACCATAAATTGATGATAATACGTTGCATGAACCTTCTTTTTACTCAAGTCAATATCTCAAGGCTATCAAAAAAGCTTAATCGACGGTAATGGATTTGATCGAATGGCCAAGAGGCAAGAATAACGAAACAAAAATCTACATTGTGTGTTTTTTTACCATATTGACATCGATAAAACCATATATAAGTTCTCTTAAAATTATTATAAAAAAATAACGAGTGTAACAATTTAAAAACGAAAATAACATTATAAAGATCTTAAGTTATATTTATGAATAAACATTTTAATTTAGCAAATATTATTCAAGAGTTTTATAAAAAAAAAAACAAAAAATAGAAGGAAAATATATTTTAATCAAAATATATAATTATTAAATTCATTTTGGTCCCTACTATTTTAATTTTTTACAAAATTTTGGTAGTTTTAATTTTATTTTTAAATGGTTCTAATTTAACGAATAATGTATTTAATAATTTTTCTAGATATACCATTTAAATAAAATACTTTAAATAGAGTAAAATGGTTATGATCATATTTTAAAACTAAATATTTCATTAATTATTTATTTTTATTAAAAATAAATTTGGTTCCTTAAAATGTATTTAATTTAGTATTACTTTTTTATACATTTAATTATATACTTTTAAATTATTACTAACAAAATTAAAAGTAAAGTCGTGTACTACACGTATCTTGGGAAGCGCGTGAGAAGGATAACACTTGAGCCATATGTGGCACTATCAATTTCATCGATATAACTACTACGTGGACATCGCCGACAGGCTGTTTCGATGACATGACGTAATCACATCCGTCGTAAGTGACGTCATGCTTAAAAAGCCAGTGAGACTGGTGGAGTAATGATCCAGTGCTTCTCACACCACCAAGTGGCTGAGAAAGACCAAATCATAGCCGTTAGATATTTGCAATTGCATCGATTATCCTTCTTTAAGATTTCCAGCTAAATCCATCTGAATTTGGAGCAAGTTAATACCCGGAATCACTAACATTGATCATGTGACAGAATTCTTAACAATAATCACAAAATATAATAATTAAATATTTACGATAAAAAATCTAGACGGTTGATTTTTATTGATCGACGATTTGAATATTTAGTAGCAAAGACGATTAGATCAGACCATCTTGATCTAATTTATTTTGACAAGAGCAATGTCGTGCGTATTTTGTAATTTTATAGCGGTATCTTATTTCTGAACGTGCTGCTCGTTCAAATAATGTAATTAATTTATTATTTATAATTTATATATTAATTTTTTATCGAAATTAAACGTAGAATTTAGAATTAGAAACTAACTAATGTTATTAAATGTGCAAAACTTACGTTAAATAAATAATATTGTAATATAAATAGCCTTGCATTAAATTTTGGGATTGTGATACTCTTATCTTATATTTATATCGTGACATAACATATAACAGAAATTACTATTTGTTTTCTAATTAAAAATTATATAGTTTGTATTATAATTATTGTAAATTAGATTTTAGCTTCTGATTTTATAGTAATTAATTTTATTAAAAGCAAGTGTAAATGTCACGTGGCACGTAGTTGAAACATAGATCATGGTGGACCATGATTTAATAATTTTATAAAATAATGTTTTTTTTTTTAAATTTTATATGATTTCCATTCACCCACGTTTTAAGGTCTTACAACACACCACCGAAAGAGACAAATTTCAATAACGCTTGAATTTGTCCACAAAGCACGCCTATTTGTTAGGATAATGTACTACAAATATATTTTTCTAATTATAATTTTACGCGTATTTGACAATAAAATATTGATAAAATAGTAATTACATCAATTAATGTATATGATAAAAACAGACCGTAAAATTATAAAATAAATTTAACATTACTCGATTGAAATGATAATGTTCGGCCAAACAAAGCAATTGTGGAGACTACTTTTTCGTTGTTCGTGGTCCAACCAAGCCAAAACGAGAGCATATAATGCTTACAAAAAAATTTGCCAAGAAACTTATTGACGTGTGGGTTTGCTTAGAGGTTTGAGTCGGCATCGGATATAAGCTATATAGTATTGCCTAGAATCATGTACTCTAAAAATATCGATCTCTTCTTACCGAGATTGTAAATGCAATCGCTCCGTACTTGGGTGTTATTTCACACGTAGAGCCGGGATAGATAGAGAGAGTTTGATATTTTAGTGTGGGGCAAAATGAGCCTAATTATTTAGCACCAATTATGGATGGCCCATGTCCCAGGCCCAAATAAAACATTTTAGGCTTTCATGTTTAAAGAACAAATTAATGATAATTTAATATCATTAATATAATTATTCAAACTAAAAATGTAATTGTTTTGAAATTAATAAATAAGAGAGTAACGCTATATTATAAATTAGTATTTAAAAAATTTAATTTATATTTCCAATGCATAATAGAATAATGGGGATTTGGTGGTAATTCGACTTCCAACGTTACTTTAAAGCCCCATTTTGACTTTTGTGCTTTGAGGATATTATAGTCATTTCCAAATAAACTTTTTTTATTTTTATTTTAAAAATAAAAATAAAACATCAAATAATTTATTGCACTTTTTTTTTTTTGACATCACCTATTTAGTGTAATTCAATGAATTATTTAAGATCCCTGTGGTAATTACATATCAGGGGCAACGGTGTTGAAAACAAATCTCTAATAAAAAACAAGATCGAATTGCTCGATTTTAAAGTCTTCCGGTCCAACATTCGGTTCTAAATTTTACGAACCAATCAAATTTGGTTTGATTTTATTTTGGCATATGCAAAACTGATATTAGCCGAACCAAATCAAATTATGATGAGGCATTAAAAAAATAAGTGATTTTTGGTTCAAATGAAATTAAAAATTTTGATTAAATTATTATATTCTATTTTTATTGCACTTAATATTGTTAATCATAGATAATAAGGAATGAAATTAAAGATACTTTGATGTGCTTCAACCAAATAGCTACTTGTATGGCAATACAAACATTAATTCCATTTGAATTTTTAATTGATAATCACAGACGTTCTCAATGCAAAACTGATAAAAATACTATGAAATTTTAGTAGAAACTTACATTGTAAGTGTATGAGACACCCTTAAAGTTTCAATACAAAACTCTTAGTGGCTGAAAAATTATGCATGGAACAATCGGGTGTGCTCAGAACTGTCTAGGAAACTGCTATGTTGGTTGAGAATGGGTCAATTTCTGGGTTGGCTGAGAGTGAGTAAACTTCTGAATAATACAATTTTTACTGTGGAGTTCCAAATTATTTTAAAATTTAACACAAACTTACTTAAGAAATAGACCATGAAAATTTCATAAACTAACTTGTTGTAGATGAAAAGTTATGAAACGAGAAGGTTTGTCGGTTCGGAAGATGATAAACTCTGCACCTCTCGGGTTTATGGTACTTTTAACGAATAACACTCTAACTCGCAATGGATGAGAGTTTCTACTCTTTTGATATGGTTTCTACTCTCCAAAGAAGGTAGAAAAAAGAGAATTAATAAGAAATACTAATGTTTTATGAAGTGTTCAGATATAACTCATCAGCGGTGATAGATTTAAAACTCAAACAGCCTCGATATTTGGAAGAAAATCTTCAACTTTTCATTCAAACAAAGATCGCTTTTCATATTTTTGTTATAAGTTTTATATCGTTGTTGCACGTACAAACTATACTATGTATTTCAATTTTTACAAATGGAATTTCATTAATTTGCTCGTCATGTTTCACGTAAATTGTTAGTCTTCGTTTTTTTGTCTTTATTTTTCTTAAAATCTCCTTCGTTCGATACAAACCCGAAAAATGCAATAGCACAAAAGAAATTAGTTATTGTATTTAATAAAAACAGCTGAAAAATTAAAATAAACTGTAAAAAGACATGTGAATGAAAACAGATGGAACTCTTTTTTTCTATGACATTTTCGTATACCTTCAGTCAATAAGACTAAGGTGGAAGAAAATGTCCTGACTTCTGAGGAAAAAAACAAAAGTTAAAAGAAAATGGCGACTTTGAAAATTGGAAGAGAAAAAGGTTTTTCTTTTTCTTTTTTATTTGTTTTTGTTTTGTTTCAAAAGAGAACTTCGTGGGAAAAATTGGATGTCTCTATGCTTCACGCATCTTCTACTTGCTCTCCGATCTTACCCAAATAAAAAAAAAAGTGAAAAAGCTCGCCACTCAGCTGTAAAGCCTTGGGAGGCTTAGAAAATTCAGGGTGTTTTATGCCGGTATCTCCCCTCCCGCATGCGATCGTAAAGTCAAAATCACTTTTGCGTTTTCTTTAATGTTTCTCTCGGTAGGGTTTATTTGGCCCTAGTTTTGAAATTTTGATTCTGGGTATTGCTTAATTCGCGTTAATTCGTGTTTCCAGTACAGATTCTTTGTGCTGCTACGGTCAGTGTTTGATCTTGGTTGGGTTGTTCAGAGTACTGTGTAATTGGTCTTTCCTTACGGAGGTTTTTTTTTCCCTCTTTTTTTCGTTCTTGGAGGTTTGGTGTTTTATTTGAGTTTCCCCCTTGTTTCCCCCCTCCAACGTTGCAAACTAGTAGTGGAAAGTGACGAAGAATTTTGACTTTGAAAAGTTGCTGATTCTTAGGGGAGAAGTTTAGGAGTTTCGAGCTGGGATTCAATATTTGTTTTTTGGGAAATTTTAGTTGAAGACTCTGTTTTGAGGGGTGGTTTTTTTTTTTCTCGGTGGGATTAAGGAGGTTGAGATGATGACGACAACTAATGGATAGTAGAACAGTGAATTTTGGTGTTGAGGATGTTAGTAAAACCCGAAAAGTAATGCCGGGATTTGTCTCTCCGATAACAGCCTCAAATCCAGTGTAATTCTTCTCTTGTATGATTCATTTGCTGCTTTGGTTTTGAATTTTGTTGTTGAACTCTTTGCATTTCTGTACTGTTAAGCTTCAAACTTTATTCACTTAGCGGTCGGATTTCTTACTTGTTGAATATGACGCTAGATTTTGTAATTAGAACTCTTTAGTTCTCAAATTAATTAATTTTCTTGTCTTATCCTTGTCCCAATGACATAAATAGGCTGTAGTTGTCAACGAAAGTTTAATTATTTTGAAGAAGAGTTGAGTGGAATAGAAGGTTTGTCTATTTGATCGTGCAGGATCGTAATTAAGCAAAATTTCATCCTAATAACTATATCCCGATGTGCAAAAGTAAAGTAATTTACCAACTTTTGGCTGTTTACTTGAACTTTACTTACCTTTGGATGTATTTTAAATTGGACTCAAATGTAGTCATTTAATAAAATAGCTCTGTACTCCATAGGTGTGTGTATCACTAGCTGGCCAGCCAATTAACTGTTTCAATCTCTTGTATGCCCTTTATGGCCGACACCCACGTTTACTTGTGTTTTCATATGGAATCACAACCCGTCTCTCGTTCTCGAGGAAGAAGAAAACACTCGAGGGAATGAGCCTAATATTTTCCTGCCATCAAATAAGGAAAAGTTTTAATGGAGTTAGCACTTTCGGTTTTGAGATGTGATTGTCAATCATGTTATGATATACATGAAGAAAAGTTGGATTTACTTAGTGCTTATAACCTTGATGACAGGCAGGATATATCTTCGTCTTGTATGTCAGATTTCAGAACCCTTGAGCAATCTCTTGGATTTCACATAGAGAATGCTGTTGAACTTTCTATAAGTATGTGAGCTATTTTCCTTGAATGAATTGAGTAATATATGTTACCTTCTCGCTTGCATTTACCTTTGCACTTACACATGCACACATACGATATTCCAAATGGTTAAACTCATAACTTTGAAGTCAATTTAATCAACTAAATTAACTCTTAATATTGTTCCTCATTTACAAACATGATTTTAGTGGTTCTTTCATGTGTTGATTTTAGTTTCAAATGTGGAATGATGAGAAAGATAGAAAAATGCATAATGTATTGCTTTTCCTAAAAGCTTAAGTTCGTTGGTGACATGAAATTATTTTTTTAAATTAGTTTTGAAAATCGTGTTTGTACCTTTTGTGTGTTTTGGGTTTGAAGCTTGATTATAGCTCTTCATATTTCTACTCATTCATTTTAGAGACTTGTTCGGAAAATTATTTGGAGTCTAGTTCCATCTAATGCTCCACTTATATTGTTACTGTTCCATGAAGTTTTGATGAGTTGGTTGTTTGAATAGAAAAATCATCTAGTCATTTCTTTCTCCTGACTATAGTTGCCTTTTTTAAATAAGAAATGATGCACATTGATAGACAGAAAATGCAAATAAAAGAAAGAAAGAACTCTTCTCGAGAAAATTATCAAAGCATTCATTTCTTCCGACATAAGGTTATTTTATTGGGCACTAGATGTTGTCTATAATAGGATGAAGATATAGAGAAGAGAGGGGAAGAACCTTCTCAAGAGAATCACTAACGATTTCTTTCTCCTGATGGATGCTTGTCTAATGAAATGCTAGATGCTGTTTATAATCAGATGAAGTCAAGTAATCCAATTCTAGGTACAGATAGCCAATTTAACGCTTTAAACAAGGTAATTCTATGCTTACCATTTTTATGGGTTTTCCCCCTCGATCTCGTTCTCTTGTTGTTTTCATCCTATAAATTTTGTTGCTGTTGTTGAATCTCTTAGACATTAGACTTGCCAAAGGACAGACACCTGGATCCTGTTTCCACATCCGTCACTCAACGTGAGAATTGGGGGGAGTCTAACATGGCAGATGGCAGCCCGAGGACTGATACTTCAACGGATGACACAGATGACAAAAATCAGAGGGTTAAGTCTTGTTGGAATTTGCTTTTAGATTTTTGTTACTTAACTATAATTTTTTAGCAATATCATTAAATTCAGATGGAGCATTAAAGACTCAATTCACTAGAAGTGGTAATTGATCTTAAAATAAGAGTTTCCTTTCATTCCACTTTTTAGTATTTATTTATATTGAGAATAAACATAATCTAAAAGGATATTGTCTACTGTCATGGATTTCTGTGAAGAGGAGAAAATTGAGATTAAAGATCTGCAGTTAAGACTCTTAGTATCATGATTAAATATTGTTACTTTGTGCAGTTTGATAGAAATCAATTAATTTTGGGCGGAGCATCTGATTCAAATAATGCATCAAAAGAAAAGTCAGGAGATCAGAAGGTAAACTATTGTGAAAATGATTCAATACCATACGAACTAAGATGATCGACATGTTCTTGCAATTAACATGTGTATTGTGAGAGTATATCTTACAGACATTGCGCAGACTTGCTCAAAATCGTGAAGCTGCTAGAAAAAGCAGGTTAAGGAAAAAGGTAGGTCTTGTTATGAAAAGCTGTTAACTTCAATGAACATATTTTTTGTATGATATTTCAGTGTTGGGGGTTTACGCTTAAATGTGCCTTTTTCTCATTTTTTAAATATTTATTTTCATTACTTATTATAAGTATGCTAATACTTTCATCCTCTTCCTCCTTTTCAGGCTTACGTACAACAGCTGGAAAGCAGCAGGCTGAAGTTGACCCAGCTGGAGCAGGAACTGCAGCGGGCACGTCAACAGGTGGAGATTTTTTATCTCTTTCGATACGAATTAAGCGTCATTTTGGAAATTCCTAGAGATGAAATTAAGAAAAACTTTTTTTTTTGTGGTTTTCAGGGGATATTTATTTCGAGTTCAGGAGATCAATCACATTCGATGAGTGGAAATGGTAAGAAATTACGGGTAATCTTTTAATGTTGTTTTGAACATACGGTTGGTAAGTTAATCAATATTTGCATATTTATGCTTTCTGATTGTTAAAAACTGCATCTCCATTGGTCTGCTGATACTTAAGTCGTAGGCCAACTGATTTATCTTTGTGGCTGAGTAGTTTCTCTTCGTATTTTTAATTATATGAAATTTGTTTATCTGCTCTTCTCATACAAAAAAATAGTTAGGGTACATGTATTAATGCATACATTGGTTTTATTTTTAAACCATATTTTGAATGCATTTATAATGGTTTTGGAAAACCGTTTTTAAGAATTATTCTCAGCAAAATAGTTTTTTAAAAACATATCTAATTACCATGTCAAAAAAGTGTTTCTTTATCAAATTTAAAATTAAGAAGTAATCGATTTTTCATAAATACGTCACAGGAGTAGTTTTTTGGAAATAAAAATTCCAGTTTCTATTTGTGAAAACACATTTAGCTTAGGCAGGTATATCTTTTACAGTTTTGTTTTCTTGTTTATAAGAACTTTTTTTTTTTTTTTTGTGTTGAACATGTTCTAACTTCATTCTAAATTTGATTATTACCTAACTATTTTTGCTACTAGCATAATTTCATGAAAAAAAAGCTGAATTTTCGGCTAAAAGTTTTTAATTTCATTGGTGTGTAGGTGCATTAGCCTTCGACGTAGAATATTCTCGTTGGCTAGAAGAGCATAACAGGCAAGTGAATGAGTTGAGGACGGCGGTAAATTCTCACGTGGGCGACACCGAACTACGTACTATTGTCGATATCGTCACCACACAGTTTGATGACATTTTCAGGTTGAAAGGGATTGCGGCCAAAGCTGACGTTTTCCACATTTTGTCCGGAATGTGGCAAACCCCCGCCGAGAGGTGTTTCATGTGGATTGGTGGGTTCCGCTCATCTGAGCTTCTCAAGGTAAATGTTTTATTTTTTA
Source organism: Begonia peltatifolia (assembly GCA_022433055.1). Taxonomy (NCBI): domain Eukaryota; kingdom Viridiplantae; phylum Streptophyta; class Magnoliopsida; order Cucurbitales; family Begoniaceae; genus Begonia; species Begonia peltatifolia. The sequence goes on along the minus strand of CM039520.1, from coordinate 20,449,909 downwards.
GGTTTTAGAATTTTTATTTTTAGCAAACTAAATTGAACTTCAATCGCCTGATTATACATTGTTTTCAAATTAATACGCAAAATCCGAAGAAGGATAAATGAGGCTAGTGGGAATTGCTCGTAGAAAACTAGAAGTGTTTATTTCATGATTTTGATCGCCATGAAGTGTTTGGTTACTGAAAATAAAAATGTTTTTTTGTTTAAAAGATACTGTAATTTTGAGAACTGGGAAAAATAGAATTTTTAAAAAAACGACATTTAACTATCTGCATTTTTACACACTTGTTTCATTTCTCTCTCATTTTCTGACATTTCCAATGTGCTTTTATGCAATCTAATAATACAATTTATCAAATAATTGAATTTGATAAAGAGCTTTTTATTTTCACATTGGATTATTTTAAAAGCACAGCTGACTTGTTTATTAAAATGGTTACATGAATATTAAGTTGGCTTTAAATCCGCATCGATGTATGTTTATTGACTATTGCGAATGCTATCTTTAATTGGTGAAGCTTCTTGCGAGTCAATTGGAACCCCTGACGGAGCAGCAGGGGATGGACATCTGCAAGCTCCAGCAGTCATCACAACAGGCCGAAGATGCTCTGTCCCAAGGAATGGAAGCATTGCAGCAGTCCTTGGCCGAGACGCTGGCTAGTGCGTCCCCCGCATCTTTGGGGCCATCCGGCAACGTGGCAAACTACATGGGCCAAATGGCGATGGCCATGGGAAAGCTAGGAACTCTCGAAGGCTTCCTTCACCAGGTATTTCCACAACTATCGTAACTTATATTGAGTTTTTAATCGAAAGATAAAAATAATGATTCGTACTACGTGCAGGCCGATAATCTTCGACAACAAACGCTCCAGCAAATGCACAGGATTTTGACAATTCGGCAATCTGCTCGGGCTTTTCTCGCGATAAATGACTACTTTTCTCGACTCCGAGCCCTCAGTTCACTCTGGCTGGCCAGGCCGCGGGATTGAAGAAGAAAGGGAAGAAATTCTTTGCATAGTTCATCTCAAACTGACTCTCCACCTCAATTGAATCTCCGATCTAGGCTGCCCAATGTTGTAATGTCTCATATTTTATTGTTTCTCCTTTTGCTGATTTTCATAACAATAATTGGTTTAGGCTTTGTTGGTATAAAACAAAACTAGTAGGAAGTAGATTGTATAATGTAAATTTATGTATTTCTACATCATAAATATTAGTAGATATTGTGGATTTTTCATTAGTCGATTTCATCTACTTGTTTTTCATTTCTAATTTTTGCGAGGACGAAGTAGTCGACATGGAATTCTCGGTTTGACAATTAGCAATTTGAACTATGAAATTTGAAAGTATTAACGTATAATGTTATCAATTTTACTTTTTGACAATTTAAGTTATGAATTATATCTCGTTAGCAAATTAAATTTAAAAAGAAAAAATTCTCTCTCATCCGAAGAATCTAATCCGGAATTTGATAACGGTTGCAGGCCTCCGATGATGAGAATGACCTTCCGGTTTTCTACTTGTTTATCATATCCAAACACGATGCTAAAACAGTAGAAACTTTGATAACATGGAATACTTCAGGGTTAAAATTGTTAAAAATTAAAATAGTTGGTTCTAATTGTTAGATTACTTATTTATTTATTTATTCTCAGAAAATGTGCAGACTTTTTCAATGTTCCTAACCAGTATTATGGAAACTTGTTATTCACGTTTAACATACTATGATTGAGCATTATTTAAATGGAAAAAACATTCCAAATTTGATCATAATTCAACCTAACATTCTTCTATCCATTTTCCCGGTCGATGAAATTCATAGCTATTACCTTAACACCAACGTAGAGTTCAACCCAATATTTAATTTCCGTCCCAGTTGATCGTAGTTCGACATTAGAAATACATTGATTTTTTCTCAATAATCGTATACTTTTATCTGTAAATACTGCATATTGCATTGCGTCTATAAATTTTCTTTCTTATGAATTCTAGTCTCAGATAAAAATTTTAGTTCTTACTATTCATATGTTACGTTAGCATATATCCAATAAGAACTAAATCTACGAGTAAAATTATAAATGACTTCGAAAGTTAAGATTTAAATGATATTTTACTCGAAATTTTTTTATTTTTTTGTTCGTTTATAAAATTTAGAGTAAGTCCCCAAAATTTCGAGACACTACAAATGGGGTGGGCGTGAGGGCGAGTAGCCTACCGAGCGGAAGAACTCGAAATGGACATCACGTACCGAGTTATATCTCATGTATGTTTTTGTAGTGTCAATGGTAGTGATGCGTTGGAAGGCCCACATGGCCTCATTGGTTAAGCCCAATTTGTGGTTGTGGGACCCATGCCGCTTAGAAAATTATATTATCACGTTATAAATAATTTCCATAATTAAATGCTTTCTTGAACATTATTGTATGAAAAATATTAGGATTGGATGGTGCGATTAATTTAATAAGTTCATAAAAATATAACATTTTTTCGCATTTTGAAAAAAGAGGAACGTCACCATGTACACTAGGTTTGATTTCTGTCAACATTTTAGACTCGAACCGAACCGGATGGAATCAACTAATCTTAATGTCACGAATGTGAGAAATTCGATCCCACTGACTCTAATATTTAGTTTAGATATGATTATGTTTGGAAAGATAAACAAGAACGAATTTGATTAAGCTTGGTTCAACTTCGAGTCAAATTGCCGCTAAAATCGTTTTTATGACTCATTAATTTTGTTTGGTTGATTTTAGCTTGGAAAATTGACAATAAAAGTGTGTCATCACTTCAATTCAAACTCAAATCAAGAACGTATCAAAATTACTTTTAAACCTAATCGAATCGAATTGTGATCATAATTTCGGTCTCATGTTGCCCATTCCTAATGAGCACTATTAGTTAAATCATACACTCTAATTTATCGATTATATATTACTTATTTAAAAGTAATACTGGGTTAAGATTTTAATTTTACGTTATAATCTCACACTCTCACCCGACAAATCAAATGTGTCTTTTACTCATTGAGTATAAACGACGCTACAGTCAATAGTTACGACACAGCGTGAAATTAAAATAGAAACTAATAATATAAACATATAAATGCTCCAACTTCAATTATTTGCTTCATTAATTTCTTTTTAACTAATATTACTTGATCCTACACAAAGACACGTGTCTAACTGATATAAAATTTAATGAATCTGAAGCATTAAATGTCCGAAATTAAGACAGTTTTAATTGTAGACGAATTTGGTTACAAATACAGTTAATTTCAATTTTTATTGGGTCTTTCAGAAAATCTGCAATAGATCTCCATCGTTCCCAGTTAGATGGCCATGGAAGACTCTTCAAAATAATCGTTATTTTCTGGGTTTAAACGACCAAAGTTTGATCAGTTTAAACAATGTTCGACTTCTGGTTTTGGATTCTAAACCCTTTTCATTCACTAAAAATGACAACTTTCGATCAAAAACATCGATTCACAATCGTCAGTGTGGGGTCGACGAGTCTTGTCTATCGCGACCATTGCCGTCCACAGATTTGAAATAATGAACGGAGCAGCTCCTCAGGTTCTGCAATTGGTCATCGTTTGAGCAATTTCATTGACTATGGTGTCAGCCTCACATATGTTTCTGCCATTTTGGTAGATGTTGGATGAGGTGAGCTTTAATGGCGTCGGTGTTGAATCGCTCTGACACCCACCATTGCTTTGCTGGAATGTAAATCCTCTTAATTGCCCATTTTCCTGGGTGGTTGTCGTTTTCTTTAATTTTCTACGTGTAAACGGGCTTCTGATTTAAATTCTGTGGGTTTGAGGTAATTTTTTAGGTCTTTTTTCTTTTCTGGGTGGCTTTAATTGTTGATGTTTTTCACAAATCTGTTGTGTTTAGCTGATTTTTGGTCTCATTCCAACCTACCCACGTCTGTTTTGTCCATAATTTTGGACAGTTCGGCAGCAATTTCTCTCACGTTTCGATGTTCTTGACGTGTTTCTCTCTCTTTCTCGGCCCATCGCTTTCGTTTGTTCTTAACTACTCCAAATGCAGCTTTCCTGTGTCAATGGGCATCTTCACAATCCTCCATTGATGCCTCTTAAGTTGTAAAAATCGAAGCTTTATCTGTCTCTCGCTCTAAATGTTTTCCTGTGTTCTTTCTGCATTTTTTTGGAGCTGATCTCAGTTTGACCCTACTGGAATTCGAAGTCGCTCAATGCTCTACTTTCTTGTATCCTTCCTATCCTTCATCCTTCTTTCAAAATCCTTCTTTCACAAGTCTGTTCCGCCATGTGAGGGCGAGAAAAGAGTGTTTACAGCTTCGCTCTGGGAGAAATTATCTCGATTCGTTCTATCGATTAACTGGAAAAGTGGGGTTGCTTTTTGTTTCATTCAGATTCCTGCAATCACAATGCCGGCAAAGAAGAAGATTTTAGGATCAAAAGTGGAGAAAGTGAACGAGAAATATGAAAATTCACTCCTGGATTTGCCAGAGTTTGCTCTCGAATGCATTATCGAGCGTATTTCACCGGCCGAATTGTGCGTATTATCGGAAGTTTGTCGGTCGTTGAGAGATCGATGTAGAAGTGATCATTTCTGGGAGAAACACATGAAGCGGAAATGGAGTTCTGTAATTGGAGATTTAGCTTACAAAGAATGGCATTTGCATAAATCCTCTAAAACTCGACCAACACTCTCGAAGATTGGCGAAAAACGGCGCTCGAACGGGAATTTCCTCAACAATTGGCATTTTTCTTGGACTGATCAAAGAGAGGATAGCAAGGCTAATACTGGTTTAGCCACAGATTCAATCAAAGCTTGGTATCTGTCTCTTGAGAGTGGCAGAATTTGGTTTCCAGCTCAAGTTTATAACAGAGAGGTAACATGGTTGTTCCACTATAAGTCGATTTACCGGAAAAGTTGTACAAGAAATTATCGAAATTCATGTTTTTTAAGACGCAGAACGGAGTTGCCAGGTTCATGTTGTCGTGTTACGATGCACGCCTGTGTTACGACTCGGAGAGCGATTCGTTTGCAGCAAGGTATAGAAAGATTAGAAGTCAGAGTGGTTTGATTTTTTTGAATTATTTGACAAATTATAAAATTTAATTATTAAATCACGTAAACTTAGATTAGAAACACTCAATGCGATTAAAATTATGGAATGATCACTTTGTTTTTTATTTGAATAATGTCAAATCTTTTGGAGATTTATCGTCACGCGGCTCAAATTTGAACTCGGAACTTATGCTGCTTTTCAGATACTGGTCTTATGGCAGACGAAGAGCGGAAGAAAATATAGAGTGGGGAAGATTACGAGCCCCACCGATCGAAACGTCTTCGCACAAGTTACATGCCTCGGATTCCTTGAATGACTTGAAACCTGGAGATCATATTGAGATTCAATGGAGAAGAAACAAAGAATTTCCTTATGGTGTGTTTTTTTATATTATGGAGCAAAACTGTCTAATATTTTCGATTTTCAACCTTTTTTCTCGCATTTGACAATGAGTATGTATGTTTTTTATGTCTCGATTCGAAGGATGGTGGTACTGCATCGTTGGCCACGTAGAAACGTGTGACGGGAATGAGAATTGCTGCCATTGCCACCGCCGCGGTAAGAAAATTATTTGAACTTCAAACTGAAATGACTTGATAAAGAAACGTTAATTTATGAGTAATGTTACCTTCAAATTCTTACGTCTTGATGCAATTAACAAAATAAATTATAAATATTTCAAATAATTCATTAATTGTATCAATTAATAAGTATCAATGTACTAATTAATAATTGTTTTGTCACGTGATAAGAATTAAAATTTAAAATTAAATTATAAACATAACATTATTTGTGACTTCTTTAAAGATTAAAAAATGTCGCCTTATGCTACTAAAAGTTTGCCAAATGATGAGCGCCACAATCCCTCAATATTATGTTCTTAGAAGGAATTATTTTTTTGGGAATAATTTTGATCTTATTGTGATAGGTAAAATTGGATTTAGAAAGGCGAGGCTAACCAACACATAGAGTTTGTTTGTTTCAGATGAAGTGATATTGGAGTTCAATCAGTATGCAGCTGGCTCTCGATGGAGAAGAACAACGATAAACCGAAGAGAACATCAAGAAAAAGGCAACGAAGAAGATGGGTTTTACGGAGGAATCCGAAAACTGTACAAAGAGGAAGAGATAAAAAGGTGGAAGCATCTCCAACTCAAAATTTGTCACGCTGACTAAAACCCTGAGATTTTTGTTACTAAAAATGTTAGGAGTCATAGGTTGAAGCTCGAGTTTCTGTTGTTTTGTTCGCAATCTCAGACAGCAACCTGCACAGATTCCCTTTCTTAGAAGTCACTACGGAAGACCCAATTTTAAAGAATTTTCAATGAGTATGGTCCATTGGACTACTTGTTCCTACAATCAATGGAGAGAGACCGATTTAAGAGATAGTAAGAAAATATTTCACATACCATAGAGATGACAATTGAAGATGCCATTGCTTCAAGCACAGAACTTTCGATAAAAAATGGGAATACCCCTTCCTTTGAGTGTAATTGGAAGTAGGCAATTAAATTTACGACGAAACCTAAAAATTGATCCGTGACCCAACTGAAATATCTGTACAGAATAGACCTCAATAGAGACAGGACGAGCAACGGCATTCGGCATTTTACAAACCATGAACTATTTCATCTTCTTCATTTCATATCGTACCATGTTTTGGGCATTGTGGAAAAGTAAACTCTCTTCCAAGATTCTCAACTATCTTCCACACACTAACACTCTGCTCTTTGTAGACATGCATCGATCACAAGCATTCGTACAAAAACTTGACTTAATATCTAACACTTTTTTTTGTATTATCGAGAGGTATCGAGATTTATGTACTGAAATATGCTTACCAAAAGAAAGTTGCTGTCCAGAAAAACGATTGATTAAATGGAACTGATGTCCACTCGGCTCTTGTGAAGCTGAAAAGCCGGTGTGATCCAGCTCCCACAACTGCATTGAATACCTGACCAATTAAAGTAACCCAACCGAGCTTCACAATTAGCACAAGACAACTTTCCCTCCAATGCACCTTCTTCAACTGCTGATTGAACAACTATTAGCAGCTAAAAAACATCACAATTCAAGTAATTCTTTCTCACCATGCTACTACCAAAAATAAGTTAGGACTTGCATTAGTTTATTGTTGAAATCGAAAATGACTCCTATAATTAGCTCATGCAAGTATATACTTAGCTCGGCTGATGGGAATGCGTAATTTAACTCTATTGATCAATGTAAGCGACCACCCTGACTTATCTAGTCCTTCTCAGTTCATCTCAATCTCATCATGACTCCACACCATTAGTTAATTATCTATTTATTGGATATAATGAATTATCTTGGGCTCTACTCCTCCATTTGTGTTAGTTTCTTCTCTTGTTTCTTCAGTAAAGATGTATATTAAAATACAGGTATACAAGAGGAGTGAGCAACATGAAATATCCCGTGAACTTAACAAGGAAAAACTAGCTTAGCCTTCCAAAAAAACAAGAAATCTGAAAAAGTTCAGTCAGACAGACTCATCTGCCTCCAATACATGAAAAAAATACTTCTGTTCTTCTTCCAATCCATCAAAAGATCCAATGAGGAACAAAACAAGAAACAAAATCTTCACCTGCGACCCTCCCCCAACTCCAAACGATTACCAACCAAAAATGACAGTCACCCACGAGACATCTCAACCCTGAACCCAATCTCCTCCTAGAACTCAGGGGAAGTAGACACAGACAACCTACACCCACGAGACATCATCAACCCTGAACCCGATCTCCTCCTAGAGCTCAGGGGAAGTAGACACAGACAACCCATGTGCTTAAGCATGCAAACGTGAAGTCAACTTACCATAAGATGTAACATCATTAGACTATAATGAACAGTTGCAAGAAGGGAAAAAAGGATCAAACCGACGAGAACAAGATGTGCAACTAACACTCTAATTACTTCTTGAGTCGGACCTATTGCACGATCACTAATTAGACAGTAGGCCAACAAAATAATATGAAATGAGGAATCAAATGTTAAGTTACCTGCTGCCATCCATTGAAGGGGCTCAACAAAAATTGATGAACACTCTGACTCTTCAGATTTGTTAAAAGGATTTCCACTTTTTCTTTTCTTCCACGCAAAGGATGTCTCCCCCTCACCAGGGATATGATCCACTACATTAGTCTGCAAAGCAACTATTCTTCGACATTTCTTGCAGCGGTATGCACATAAGTGCGATGCATTGATTTGTACTGTTTCAGGTGAATCTACTTCTGACTTAACGACAGATGCCGTTGCTGGATCGGGTCCAAATTTTGAACTGTCAATTTTCTCTCCTCGGTTGTAAGACTCACCTGAAATTTAGACAACATAATCGTTCACTAAAAATATTCTAACGGCTAAAAAATCTACATTATTACGGAAAAGAAACCTTTGCGGCTTTACCCAAAAATTTCAAGCGAAATTTCTTATACACTGAGCTTTCACGATCAACTTTGAACTGCATATCCTCGAACATTTTTAACTGAAACAAAAGATAGGAAAGATTCAATCGCATGTACCATATATGATATTGTCGATAACAAGCTTTTTATATAGTTCAATAAATCACCTGCTCTAGAAACCCATCATTCGGGCAAACAAACTCACAGCTTTCCCGCAAGGATTCCAGCGCATCTACAGAAACGTGTTCCAACAGGAAATAAAAAAGCATGTGTGATTCTAAGCTCTAAGGAAAATTTTCCAAAATATCCATTATCTTCATATCAAAAAAGCTATGCAGATACTCAAAACCTGAAATAAGTTTGTCCAAAATTAGGTCAAAAAGACATCTATAGACTAAGCCACAGGCATGTTACAATCTTTTGAACAAAACTCAAACAGATTACTATTGATTCACACCTTCTTGAGATAAATGTTCAGTTTTCATAAGATATGCGGTAATGATAGCTGCACTGCAACAAACAAGAGCAAATAAAGATTTAAAACTATAAAACTTCACAATTCACAATTCACAATTCATGAAACTAGTAATAAAGGTAAAGTCCATATAATATGGAAGATTTATTATTTTGTAATTAAAAATATGTATTAGGAATATATGATAACAATTTTGGGAGAGACACAAGATAAAGAACAGTAATTTCTCCATGTTTACTGGGTCTCTTACCAGAAAGAAAGAAAGAAAATAAAATACAGCAAGGGACTATACTTTAGGGAGCTAGAAATATGCCATCTTTTTACAAATTGAGGAAAAATGCAGTTTTTTCTGTTATTCTCATATTTCATCCAAACAGTAGAATTGTGTAGAGACACATCAGAAGTCTCGGACAGGATAGCAACCAGATAAGAAAATGAACATCTTGACCATGATTGTATTGTGAAAAATTCTTCTGTGATATCTTTTTAGTCTAATTAAGGTTTAATTCCAAGCATTAACAACGTTACAATCAGTTAGTTATATAATTAGTAGTTCAGATTTCCAAACTTATAAGGGTAATCGTCAAATAATTTTCCTTCATGAGCAGATAAAGATTGCTCAAAACATTCAAAAAATCCTTTGGATTTTATAAAGATGAAGATGTAGACAATCTATCTATTAGTTGCCTGCAGCTCCACCAGGTGATTTTGTTAGAGTTTTTGAAATATATTAGTAAGAATTGTTGTACTATCAGTATTAATTTCATTTATTTCATAAGATTAGTCAAATATAATGACAAATGTCCTTTCCTAGTTTAGATCTTATTATCATGCAATTAATTTAAATTAGTTTCCTAATTTATTGTATTATTTAAAGGCCCTATATGTTAATATCAATATTAAAAATTTTATTTTTTAAAAATCTATATAATATCATATAATAAAAACTCATTTGTCTTTAGCAAATATGTGACAACGCTTGCCAGAATTTTTTAAAGTCTTCACACAATGGCAATAGAGTCACAAACCAGAGGAATCTCTGCTACGTCAGTTTTTTCAATCAACACGTTATAAATTACAACTCATCTTGCAAATTAAAACTCATCTTCTCAATGACTCCAACTACCTGGAGTGCTCTTAATCTGTCAAATTTGCAATTGATAGAAGAGGAAGATTGAGTTCTCTAAACGGTGAAAACCCTAAACCAGAGACAGATAACCAGATGTTTCCAACACGGCGGTCTGTAAATTCTTTTGTTATTGTCTGGCTACTCAGTTCGATGGCACCAGCAATTGCAAAACCGTTTCTTTTTATGCCTACCACGAAAGAAATATGAGAGTCTGTCCGAGAAATGTACTCGAACCTCGCTAATTTGCTGCAAATTTTTGACTTAAAGACAAAATTGTGGCAACTTACAAGGGGATCATGACGCGACCATATATTGCAACGAAATGGTCTCTCTTTGGCAAACCCTTGATCAGGACTACAACGAAGTTTGGGATAGTCCAATCGATTTTGCTTGACAAAAAAAAGGAGAAGAAAATGACCGGGTTTTTATGTTTTTGGCAAGAGTGAACAGGAACCTTGACAAACCAAAAGGCAAAATCCTTGGTCGTCGTCCATTGCATCAATACATGATGTTTTCTCAAAGTTTTGCTACGAAGAAGGTCATAAGGTCGTATGAAAGTCCTGAATGAAATAGAGTATTCTAGCTCCAGACAGAACTTTGACTCTTCTTCATCGGCCTTGATTATTCATGGAGCAGATTTGGGTGGCTCCACTTGCCAGAAAAATCCATGGTGCGATCATTATAAAAAAATTTAGCACGCTAAAAAGACCTACTGGAAATTTCATTGTAGACCACCTAGAGGAGTTCAAAAAACCGAAAAGACTCTACAAACGTTGGTTGATTCGACACAAGAGGAAGCAAATTCTTTCGGAATAGTCATGGCTCATGAAAGATAAATTAGAGCAACTTGTATGATTACTTGAATCCTCAATTTCCTCAAAGTCTTCTTTAATTGATCTACTTGTTCCCTCATGCTCTTTTGCTAACAATGGTAATCTTTAAGTCTATTTCTTTGTTTCCACATCCTCAAAATTACTGAATTATTGATTCTGGGGCCTCTGAACATAAAATTAAAATTTCTACCTTGTTTTTCACGTATAAACTTTGTACACAAAACAAAAAAGTTAAAATAGCCGATGAGTCTTTTTCACCGATTGCATGCATAATTTTTCCAAACTTCATTTTGTCTAATGTTCTCCATGATCCAAATTTAAACTGTAATCTCATCTCTATTAGTAAACCGACTTCAGACCTTAAATCTAATGCTCAATGTTTTTTTTCCTCAATGCGAGTTTCAAGACATTGTTTCGGGGATGAGAATTGGAATTGCTAAGGAGAGCAATGGGCTTTACTTCATGGATGAGGACACTAACTAGAATAAACCTATTCAAATTTCTTTCGACTTACACATTTTATCTACTATTAATAACAATGATATTTTATTATGTCAATTTTGACTTGGACATCCAAGTTTTCTTCATTTAAAAATATTATTTTCACAGTTATTTAAAAATAAAAATTCATCCTTATTCAATTGTGAAATTTGTGCATTAGCAAAACATTATCGTACATCCTATCAACCACGTCTATATACACCTTCAACGCCTTTTGCTTTAGTTCATAGTGATCTTTGGGAACTCTTTAGGATTCTCACTTTACGTGGACATCGATGGTTTGTTACTTTAGTTGATGATTATACATGAGTATACTGGATATATTTACTGAAAGACGAGTACGAGGTTAAATTAAGTTTTTAAAAAATTTTATCATATGATTCAAATTCAATTCGAGGTAAAAATTCAGGTTTTACGCATAACTATGGTAGAAATAATTTTAACAAAAAATAAATTGTTCAACAAAGTTCTTATAATAGTACTCCGCAACAAAATGGTGTAGGGGAAAGTAAAAATAAACATGTCTTAAAGATTACTAAAGCTATTTTGTTTGCGACAAATGTCTTTAAATACTTGTGGGGGGATGCAACCTTATATGCAGTATATCTTAGGAATCAAATGCCAAATAAAATTCTCAATTACCAAACACCAATTAAAATTCTTCAACAAGCATTTCTAAATTCAAAATTGCTCACTTTAGTTCCTCTAAAAATATGTGTAATATTTTTATTCGAAATCCTGATAGAACTATAAGCAAATTAGATCCAAGGGCAATATTGTATATTGTAGGGGTAGGATCAAACCAAAAAATATTTAAATGTTTTGATCCTTCAACGGCAAAGCTATTTGTTACTATGAATGTTTTATTTTTTGAGAACCAACCATTCTTTAAGATATTAAAAATGCATTTTTCAATGGTAATCAGAAAGAAAAAGTGTATATGGAACGTTTTCTAGGCTTCGAAAATAAATTTGATTCTAATGTGCGTCATTTGAAGAAGGCGTTTTATGAACTCAAACAATCTCCAAGAGCTTGGCTTGAATGATTTACCAAGTTTGCAGCAAATCAGAGATATCACCAAGGTAAGTCTAATCACACTATGTTCACTAGGATGACAATCAGTGGGAAAATAACTGTCTTGATAGTCTATGTAGATTATATAATTCTAGCAGGTGATGACTACGAAAAAGTTAATAGATTGAAGAATAAATTATCTCAAGAATTTGAAATCAAAGATTTGGGGGAAGAAGATATTTTCTTAGGATAGAAATGTCAAGATCATCACAAAACATTATGATTTTACAAAGAAAGTATGTAATTGATCTATTATCAGAAACAAGAATGAGTGGATGCAAGATTGTCGATACTTCAATTGATCCAAATATAAAGTTGGGAGGTAAAATTCAAGAAAAAAGGTCGACATCTTACGATATCAACGATTAGTCTGGCAACTAATTTACTTATCTCATACTCGACCAGACATAGCATTTACCGTAAATCCGATTAGTCAGCTCATGCATTATCATTATGATGAGCACTTAGAAGCGCATACATAATTCTTCTATACTTGAAAGGATGCCTAGTAAGGGTTGTTATTCAAGAAAACTATAAATCGTGAAGGTACACACTTATGCATCTATTGTTGATAGACAATCGACATCTGAATATTGTACTTACGTGTGGGGCAACTTAGTAACTTGGAAGAGTTAAAAGTAAGATGTGATTACTAGAAGTAGCGCCAAGGCTGAGTATAGATCAATGACAAACGGAATATGTGAGGTTTTATGGATTCAACATGTACTAAAAGAACTAATGAAAGATTTGAGACTACCAATGAAATTGTTTTGTGACAATAAAGTTGCCATTAGTATTACTCATAATAATGTACAAAATGATCGAACTAAACACGTCAAGATTGATCGATATTTCATCAAAGAAAATCTTGACAATGAGAATCTTTGTATACCATTCGTATCTACCAAAATCAAATAGCTGATATCTTCACCAAAAGATTGTTTTAACCAAGCTGACATACTTGGTGTACATGCACCAACTTGAGTGTGAGTGTTGGAGTTTTTTAATTATATTAGTATTAATTGTTGTATTATCAGTATTAATATCATTTATTTCATAAGATTAGTCAAAGATAGTGGTAGATGTCGTTTCTTAGTTTAGATCTTATTATCATGCAATCAATTTAAACTAGTTTCTTAATTTGTTGTCATTTGCTGTATTATTTAAAGACTTTTTATGTGAATATTAATATCAAGAATTTTATTTTTCAAAAATCTATAGATTTACATAAAAGTAGATTGTAGCAAACTAAATTAGAAAGATACTTCTACAATTGAACTGCCCTAACGCATACCTTCTTGAGACACCAGCAAAGCAATGCACCAAAACAGACCCCTCTTTTCTACTCTTGTCAATGAAATCAAAACACACATCCAAATAATCCAATAGGTCCTCACTCTCCATATCTCTCATTGGCACTGCCATTCTAACTGACTTCAAATCCTTCCCCGCATATTCCAATGCATATAAAAGCTTCTCAGGTGACAAAGAACTCTTCAATCCATCAACTAATTCATCCATAGAAGCTGAACAAACTCCCGCTCCTCCAACATAGACCTTCTTAATTTCCTTAGTGGGGATTATTACATCACTGCGCCATTCAGAAAAAAATGAAATTGAAGGTGAACTAAGAACAGATAAAATATGTGTGATGTTGCTGATTCCATGTTGGAGAATCTCTGCTGCATCTTCGATATTTCCAATAAAGAGATTCTCCCGCACAAGGTAAGGCATGGTAAACACAATGATATGGTTTTTCCCCAAGATTATTAATTTCCTGAAAACAACAACATAGATTCCATTTCATTTTCATGGTTTTTGGCGTAGTACCACAGTCATAGAAATAAAAAAAAATATTTTCATCAGAAAACTAAATCCATAATTAAGAAAAATTCAATTTCAACATCGGTACCAAATCCAATCAAGTAGAGCTACGGCAAGTACCACCCAACACAAAATTCACCAACATAAATCCCATTTCATTTTCAATGTATTAGATATAGTCCATATCTTATCCACCAGTATTTCAGAAAATTATAAAACACAGTCCAACGAAAAAGGGCACTTCCTCCTCATACAATCAGCTAGCTCAATCAAAAAAATTTTCAGCTCTATAACGTCAGTTAACAACACTATCTAAAGAAAAATTCAATCCAATTACTCCTTATCTTTTCCTCCATTTTTCAGACAAACAGGCCATACTTACACAAACACCAAAAGGAAAATCATCCAGGTAACAATAAAGCATCTCTACGCAAAACAAAATTAGAGAGAAAAAGAAAATAACAACCACAAACTAAAATCTTAACGGTTGCAGCAAAGAACAATAAATAAATTTCCAAAAACGTAGGAACCTGAAATTTTGGTGTATTCCGGTAATAACTGTTAACCGGCGTTTTCAATCTCGGCGCTTCTCTGCTTCGTCGAACTCTCGACTGCCGGTGATTCTATTTAAAGGACGCTTAGTACGTGCAAAAAAACGATAGGGACTCTTGATACGTGCGACAAACTGCCACTTGGCAGCGGCGCATAGCTAGGCTCATTGTCTAAGAGGAACCCGAAGATATACTGACGGTTAGTAGGAGTTTCTTGATGTGACGTGGGCCGATCACGACCTTTGATTGAGATAGGTCTTTTATTGATGTAATTTTTGCTCCAAACTAAATATCTATATTTATAAGATATTTATTAAAAATATCGTTAGATCTATTTTTTTATTTTATATTTAAAATTTATAGATTTACGTAATTATTATTTTATTTTAAATATTTATAATTTATTTTAATTATTATATAAATTATAATATAAAATTAAAATATAAATATTACGTTATTTATTTAGTGATAGTCAATAAATGACTCGGCGGGTCAAGTTACTGGTTTATCTAATAAATTAAGGTAGTTTATGATATTTTTAGAGGATTAAAAATGTTTATTTCAGAATTTAATATATCACAAAAAAAATTTATATATAAAGTAAATTTATTTCTATTTTCATCTTTTCAATTGTTAAATAATTATATTTGACTAATTTTCTTAAAGATTTTTTCCACTTTCACTTGCTTTTAATAATCTAACGTTAATTAAGTGTAATTATTTTTCAGATAATTAAATTTGATAATTCATTTATTTATAAGTTAATTAACCAAACAGATAATCTTCGTGTTAAGTTAGTTTAATTTAAGGGTGGAATTGGCTCAGTTTTAGAAATGAAACAACTGAACAAAAAACCAACATCTGATTTCAGTTTTATTCGATTCGGTTCAATTTCCAATTTCATGGTTGGGCTCGGTTTTTATTGAAAAACCACAATATAATTATAACTTACATAAATTTAAAAAATATTAAATATGCTCCAATTATTAGGTTTGTTCGTTTAGCTAGCTCGGTTCGCACGAGCTAATTAAACTCACTTAATTCTTTCAAGTTTGACTCGTTAATCTCAGAGCATCATTTTCAAGTTCGACTCGTCTCGATTGGCTCGTTTGACATACGTGTCTATTTCTCCTCCACCCTTCCCCTCTGTCTTTGTTGGGCTTTTCTTAATAATAAATGTATTATTATTAAATATTACGTGTTATAATATTACAAGATTTCATGACAAGAGCACATGCTCCAAACGCCTTCAAAAAGCCAATTAATTTCATGCAGTTCTAGTTTCCGTACTTGCATGGCCTTCTCTGTCACAAAATCTTGGATTTTCTCAAGTGTTCTCTTTGGCAAACTCGTGTTTAGGCCTTTTTGATCGATCGAGAAGAAACTCCGTGCAGAAGTCTGACAAATCCCAAGAAACTAAGCTTTCCATCGGAGTGTCGAACCCAATCTTGGAGCACTACGTGGACAGGCACAGTCGGACTAAGTCCAAATTCCTACAGGAGAAGAGATAGTCGATTAAGAATAACACATATCTGCTACTCGATCTTAACAAATAAGGGTCATTGTCTAATCTAGTGCGCATTTGATCGAAGTCTCGTGTGCATTTCTCATGCAATAGTCTTGGAGACTAAGTCTTACTTTTACATATTGAAAGTAGAGAGAGAGAGTTTTAGAGAGAGAGAGAGGAAGAGAGCATACCGATGCGAGTTCCTCGATAAGAATTACTCGATTTCCGACCTTTTCGAAAATGTCATAGGCCAGCCTTACATGTTGCTCCCAAGAGCCCATTCCTTCTAACTGATGTACACTTATGGCAGCTGCACAGAATTCTTCAAAATCCAATCTTCTGTACTGGATTGAGCTAACCTGCACCAAGATGACAACAGGCTCAATCCCACTATTTTTCAAGATATTCCGGATTTGACGATGCTAATGGAACCAATACCAGTACGAAAAATGAGAATTTTCGAGTTATTACCATGTTGGCATAATCTAACACCCGAGAATCCTTCATTGCATCCGTTGAATTGTTGATAAGAGCCTGCAAATTCAACGTTAACAATGGAGGTTGACGTAATATGAATCCCTCGAAAATGGTATCAAAAAGAGCTCACTGTCTTGAAATTTTCCATGGATATAAGTCCTCTTTTGTTCGGTCCTAACTGTGTGAATTGCTCCTGCATGTAGGCTAGTTGAGCGACGCTTAGTGTCTTTGCAAGAGCCTGTCGATCAAGAATCGACCATGTTATAATTTTTGATAGCCAAATCAAATCAAGATAAATTAAATTAAAGCTGTATTTCTGCCAATCTCTCTCCCTAAAGAAAATGAAAATTAAATTCATGTCTATGAATAGCTCTCACTCTCTCTCTCCACCGACATCAACGAAGGTGTGTGCCATTTACTGTTGAGAAAATAAAAGGTTTTGATGTTAAACTTTATTTATGGCATTTAAGTTGTATTAATGTATGGCCAATATTAAAATTAGTATGTGGCTTTTTAGTTGTGTAACCGATAGCGTTTAATTTGGGGGTTTCTTTGTGAGGTTAGAAGTTATGAGTATTTGATGATATTTATGGTTTTTTTAGAAAACCATTAATATTCTCTTATTGTTTCTTTTGTAAGCCTATAAAGGCATGTTTAGTTGAATGAATAATATATACTTTCCTCCAACTTTTGTCCTTTACGTTTTGCTTTTGCTAACATAGTGGTATCAGAGCATACAAAAAAAAAACAGAGTGAATAATGGCCAACGATGGAGGAATGGGTCCGCTTCAACTACCGATGCTTACCAAGCTCAACTATGACAATTGGAGCATCAAGATGAAGGCGTTACTAGGAGCACAAGACGCGTGGGAAATCGTGGAAAATGGTTTCCAAGAGCCAGAAGCTAGAGCCGATCAAGCGCAAAAAGACGCATTGAAAGAGACAAGAAAGAAGGACAAGAAGGCCCTCTATATTTTGTATCAATCGGTGGACGAAGACACGTTTGAGACCATCGCCAATGCCGAGACGTCAAAGGCGGCGTGGGACAAGCTCCAATCGACTCATAGAGGAGCCGATAGTGTGAAAAAGGTACGGTTGCAAACTTTACGTGAGGAGTTTGAATCATTACAAATGAAGGAGACAGAGGTGATAGCGGAATACCACACAAAAGTAATGACCGTTGTCAACCAATTGAGACGGAACGGTGAAGAAATCACTGATGTTCGTGTCATGGAGAAGGTTCTACGGAGCCTAAATACAAAGTTCGAGATCATCGCCACGACAATCGAGGAGACAAAGGATCTCGAGAACATATCTATTGAACAATTCATAGGCACGTTGCAAGCCTATGAGGAGAAAAGGAAAAGGAAGATGGAGCAAAAGGAGACCGTAGAACAACTTCTCCAACTCAAATTCAAGGAAGAGAATAATCGTGGACGTGGAAGAGGTCGCGGTGGTCGAGGTCATGGTGGAAGAGGTGAAGCCAACACTAATGTTTCTCAAAACTCGAGTGAATCTTCAAGAGGAAGAGGAGGTCGAGGTCGTGGAAGACGTGGTGGAAGGTCCGGGAGAGATAAATCTCAGGTAAAATGTTACAATTGTAATAAGTATGGACATTATGCAGATGAGTGTTACTCGGAGCCGACCGATCGAAAGCAAAAGGATCGGTCAACTGCCGACACTTCCAACGCCTATCAAGGGCAATCTAATCATGCGGAGGAAAATGAGACATTATTCATGGCTTCAATAGGAGATGAAGAGAGTCAAGATAGCAAGTGGTATCTTGACACCGGAGCCTCAAATCACATTTGTGGGAACCGCAAGATGTTTGCGGAGTTGAATGAGATGGAGAAAGGCAATATTGTTTTTGAAGACAATTCTTTGGCCGCCATCAAAGGAATAGGTAAAATTCTCATTCGGTTAAAAAATGGAGAAAATCGATATATCACAAATGTTTATTACATTCCCAATGTAAAAAACAATATATTGAGTGTAGGACAATTGTTAGAGAGGTTTTGAAATTCAAATGAAAAATAATTGTTTGTATTTGAGAGATAATCATGAGAGACTTATCGCTAAAGTCTCCATGACCAAAAACCGAATGTTTCCTTTGAATGTATGTAATGATGTTCTGAAATGCTTGAAGACGTGTTATGAGGATCTCTCTTGGCTATGGCATCTACGGTACGGGCACCTTCATTTTGGAAGTCTAGAAGACTTATCGAAGAAGAAAATGATGCGGGGTTTGCCGCATATTCACAATCCAAATCAAGTGTGTGAAGGGTGCCTACTCGGAAAACATCATCGAAGTAGTTTCCCGAAGGAGTCTATGACAAGAGCTAAGAAGCCTCTAGAACTCATCCATGCCGATGTATGTGGAATGATCAAACCGGAGTCTCATGGTAGAAGTAAATACTTCCTTATATTTATTGATGATTTTTCTAGAAAAACATG
Source organism: Begonia peltatifolia (assembly GCA_022433055.1). Classification (NCBI taxonomy): domain Eukaryota; kingdom Viridiplantae; phylum Streptophyta; class Magnoliopsida; order Cucurbitales; family Begoniaceae; genus Begonia; species Begonia peltatifolia. The sequence goes on along the minus strand of CM039520.1, from coordinate 20,430,611 downwards.
GGAGTATTTTTTGAAGGAAAAATCAGAAGTATTTGAAGTCTTCAAGAGATTTAAAGCACGTGTGGAGAATGAAAGCAACCTTATGATCAAGGCCATGAGAACCGATCGAGGTGGTGAATTCATATCAAATGAGTTCAAACAATTTTGTGATGAAAAAGGCATCCGACGTCCGTTAATGGTGCCAAGGACACCGCAACAAAATGGCGTGGCAGAGAGGAAGAATCGGACAATTTTGAACATGGCAAGAAGCATGCTAAAGACGAAGAAAATGCCGAGAGAATTTTGGGCAGAGACTGTAGCTTGTGCAGTATATTTGACAAACCGAGCACCAACCAAAAGTGTACTTGACAAGACGCCTCAAGAAGCATGGAACGGAAGAAAGCCCGGAATTGGTCACTTCAAGGTGTTTGGGAGTATTGCATATGCTCATGTGTCGGAAGAAAAAAGGACCAAACGCGATGATCGCAGCGAGAAGCTCATCTTCATTGGCTATGATGCAAGTTCAAAGGGTTATCGCCTCTACAATCCTTTAAATGGGAAGGTAAATATTAGTCGTGATGTTGTTTTTGATGAGGAAGCCTCTTGGGATTGGAATATACAAGAGGAGGAGTATGATTTCCTTCCATACTTTGAAGGAGACGATGAAAATGAGCCAACTAGGGATGAAATGAGTGAAGATTTGCCCATTCCAAGGTCACTCCGGTCGACCATTCGGTCTTCATCTGAAGGCTTAGCGCCACGTAATGCATCGTCCATCAGAACGGAGGCACTCTCTAGCGATTCGGAGAACGAAATTGGCCCAAGAGGAACCCGAAGTCTACAAGAACTTAATGAGGTAAATGAAAATCAAAATGACATAGTACGCTATTGTCTTCTTGGTGATTGTGAGCCTATTAGTTTCCAAGAAGCCATTACAAACAAAAAATGGAAGGATGCAATGGATGAAGAGATTCAAGCAATAGAAAAAAACAACACATGGGAGTTGACCAATCTTCCAAAAGGGCACAAATCGATTGGAGTAAAGTGAGTATACAAGACAAAGAGAAAGGCCAATGGTGATGCTGAAAGGCACAAGGCGAGACTAGTGGTGAAAGGGTATAGTCAACGACGCGGCATCGACTATGATGAGGTATTTGCTTTCGTTGTTCGCCTTGAAACTATTCGTTTGATTATTGCTTTAGCAGCCCATAATCATTGGAAGATACATCAAATGGATGTCAAATCGGCATTCTTGAACGGAATTCTTGAGGAGGAAGTCTATGTGGAGCAGCCGTTGGGTTATGAAGTCAAGGGTGAAGAAGACAAAGTGCTTCGATTGAACAAAGCTCTTTATGGTTTGAAACAAGCACCGAGAGCATGGAATTCGAAGATTGACAAGTACTTTCAAAAGAAGAAGTATATGAAGTGTCCTAATGAGCATACCCTCTACATCAAAATGCAGGGTAAAAGCATACTAATCATTTGTTTATATGTCGATGATTTAGTATTTACCGGAAACGATCCTAGCATGTTTGATGAGTTCAAAAGGGAGATGGCAAAAGAGTTTGAAATGACAGATATTGGTCTCATGAGTTACTATCTTGGGATCGAAGTCAAACAAGGTGAAGATAAGATTTTTATATCCCAAGAGGGCTATGCTAAAGAAGTGCTCAAAAGGTTCAACATGGATCATGCTAATCCGGTTGGAACACCGATGGAATGTGGAGTCAAAATCACCAAGCAAGATGGAGGAGAGAAGGTAGATTCTACATATTTTAAAAGCTTGGTTGGAAGTTTGAGATACTTGACATGCACAAGACCGGATATTCTTTATTCGGTTGGAATCATCAGTCGATTTATGGAAGAGCCGACAACAACGCATTGGAAAATGGCAAAGCGGATACTTCGCTACATCAAAGGGACGATAGGGTATGGTCTTTCCTATGTCTCTTCTAGCAATTTTGATATTGTTGGTTATTGTGATAGTGATTGGAGTGGTGACTTGGATGATCGGAAGAGCACTACGGGGTTTGTGTTTTTTATTGGTGAAACGACGTTCACATGGATGTCAAAAAAACAACCCATAGTCACATTATCAACATGCGAGGCGGAGTATGTCGCGGCAACTTCATGTGTCTGTCATGCAATTTGGCTAAGAAACTTAGTAAAAGAATTGAAGTTTCAAATGGAAGGTCCAATGGAGATTTTTGTTGACAATCAATCGACCATTGCCTTAGCTAAAAATCCAGTGTTTCATGGGAGACGCAAGCACATCGATACCCGATATCACTATATTTGGGATTGCGTTGTGAAGAAAGAAGTGGAACTCAAATATGTCAAGTCACAAGATCAAGCGGCAGACATTTTCACAAAGCCCCTCAAGTTGAAAACTTTCATCAAAATAAAGAGTTTGCTCGGTGTGACAAATCAAGTTTTAAGGGGGGGGGGGTGTTGAGAAAATAAAAGGTTTTGATGTTAAACTTTATTTATGGCATTTAAGTTGTATTAATGTGTGGCCAATATTAAAATTAGTATGTGGCTTTTTAGTTGTGTAACCGATAGCGTTTAATTTGGGGGTTTCTTTGTGAGGTTAGAAGTTATGAGTATTTGATGATATTTATGGTTTTTTTTAGAAAACCATTAATATTCTCTTATTGTTTCTTTTGAAAGCCTATAAAGGCATGTTTAGTTGAATGAATAATATATACTTTCCTCCAACTTTTGTCCTTTACGTTTTGCTTTTGCTAACATAGAAATTACAATGGAAAAAGACAGGAAAGTTCCAAGAGTCAAAAACGAAGGATTAATATCGCGTTGAATTCATAAACTCACGCATAATGCTGATTTCCGAAGAGAAGATGACCATATATAAGCTTTGACGAGCCTATAAACTATTGTATCCATCGGTATCTTTACATCGTGTTTGTTGGCTAGCCAAGGATGACCTACAAGGAAAACACAAACATTAATCTCTCCAAAATTTGCAACGATCTTAAAAATAAGAAATTATTATTTTTACAATAATTTGAAATTTATCTTCTAATTTCACACTCTATGTTTACCTCCTGATGTGATTCTAATTAATTAAAATTTTATTTTAAGTATTTAAAATTTATTTTAATCATATAACTAATTAATTATCGACACATAAGCGTCATGTCAGGAGGTAAAAAAATAGTGTAAAATTAAAAGATAAATCTTATATTACCCTTTTTTTTAAGTTGTGAAAAACCACTAAAGGTAGTAGTGCTTTACACAGAGCCTGTGCAGCCGTTAGTCTCTTACGAAAGTCCTTGTTCAATAATTGCTTCACAAAATCTACTGCATCGGGCGATAAGGACGGCCATGGAGGTTCATCAAAGCTAGGGTCCGCCTTTAAAACAGCTCGAAATATTCCAGACTCAGTTCTTGCCCAAAAGGGTCGACTTCCACAAAGAAGTATATATGCAATTACACCGATACTCCACGTGTCTGCTTCAGTACCGTATGATCTATGTAGAACTTCAGGAGCCACGTAATACGCACTACCAACAATGTCATTCAGTCTCTCGTCTGCAAAAACTCGAAGTAACTTGGTATTAGCTGAATAAACATAAAAAAGAAAAATGTAAATATATTCTTATTATACGATAAACTAAAGTCTGACCTGGCTTGACATAGTCAGAGAGTCCAAAATCGATAGCCTTCAACTGCGCATTCTCCTCCTTGGTCGTAAAGAGAAAATTCTGAGTAGGAAATATCAAATCACAAAAAATTAAATCTTCAAATATCAAACACAAAAATAATCAGGCTTCGACAACTTCCGACCCAATTACCTCTGGCTTAAGGTCACGGTGAACAACGCCTTGTAGATGACAGTAGGACACAACGCTCAAGATCTGAACCATGACAACCTTAGCATCTTCTTCGGAGAACTTTCCACCACTGAAGGAAAGGGACTTTTATCCAATTTCGACAATATAAAGGAAGAATTAACCAAAAATAATAGTGCTATAATTACCCTCTAATTTTACACTATTCATTATACTTATGATGTGACAATAATTAATCGATGCAATTAATGTTTTATTCTAACTATTTATTATTCATCTTAGTCGTTAGAACGTAAAATTTAAAGCGTAAAATTATAAGGTAAATCTAGTATTACCAAGCCGAAAAATATATAACTACCTCGAGAGAATCTTATCTAGCAGCTCGCCGCCTTTGCACAATCTGAAAAACACGAAAAAAAATGTAAAAGCGCAAGTTTAATTAAAGCCTCCTATCAGTTGCTGATAAGTCGTATAAAGTTATATCGTTATCAAGAAGCATAAACATACTCCATAACTATATAGACACTTTCTTCGTCTTCATATGCGTCGTAGAATTGTACGAGATTCTTATGACCAGTTAGAGCCCGTAATATCTTCACTTCTCTCCTTGCATCCTCGATAGCTATGTTTGTTGTCATCTGCAAACAAAAATTCTCCTCGCCGGAGTGAGAAATCCCAAGATTTCAATGCATAACTTTTGAGCAAAGATTTTCAACAATACAGAATGATATCCTTTCATTTTCAATTCATTCTTCTTCTTCTTCTTCATACTTTTTTGTCTGTCAATGGATAGAGATGTATGCATATAAGAACATGCATAGCAAATTATCAAACATCCACTAATTTGCTCAGAGATTAAAGCATCTGAATCTATCCAAATCTACAAACTCTGCAATGAATTCAAAAGAAAAACTCTAAAAAATGGAGTAGAAAGTTAGTTCACGTAAGTGACCTTTGATTTTGGGATAACCTTGACAGCCACATCAAGACCCTTCAAGCTCCCTTTTTTAGCCATGGCAGAGCAGGTATATCCAAAATGTCCCCGACCCACTTCTTCGCCAAGCTCATAATGAGCTGCGAAATTCTTGGAGAATCCAAAGCTTTTATCCAATCCAACATCACAGTCACTTCCTTCGGGAATTGAGGCTTCGTTTGGCTTAACTGACCCGTGTCTTCTAGTAAGCAAAGCTCGAATGTGCTTGGCCGGAGAGGGAGGAGGAAATGGACGCTTGAATATGCGGAATGGAGTCGAGCTCACTGACGAATTCGCCGGGGAGTTCTTAAAAAGAGTGGAGAGAGGACTTGGGCTGTAAAAGGGGAAGTTTTTGGAATTGTTGGTTTGGGAACTTGGTAATCCGTTCGTTTCAGTGTAAATTTCTGGATTTTTGGATTTGTTTTCTGGGTTTGCAACAGGTTTTCCATGGCAGAGCCCCATAGAATCAGAAACCCAGAGAAAGTGAGAAGAAAATGAGCAACAAAATGGAAAATAGGTTAAGATGTGTCGAGTGGAAAAAGAGAATCACAGAATTTAGACCTTTGGAACAGCTAAAGTGAAGATTGGAGTAGAAATCCACAGTAACTGAGACTGAAGATCTCAAAAAATACTACGCTAAACCATCAGATAATGGTTTTAAGCGATAAATTCGAAGAAATCTAACGAGAACGGAGAAACCCAGAGAGAAAAATCAACGAATAACCTACTTTCCAGCAACCCTATAAAAAGAAAAAAGAAAACCCATTAAAAGACTCAACAAAACAAGCAGAAGAAATCGCAAAACCAGACGAGGAAAAAGATGAAGAGAATCAAAGCGAGGAAACCCAGTTAAAACAGACAAAATTGCAAGAGAAGAAAAGCGAAAGCGAAGAAAAGATGCTGAGCAGAGACAACAAGAAAAGGAAAAGAAAGTAGCACTTCACTCAATCCACCCTTTTTCTTGCTTTTTTGAAAGCTTTTCCTGTTAATGGGTTTTTTCTGTGCCAAAATTTTTTCCATCCTCCATTTTTGGTTTTCTGGTTGGTTTTCTTAATTAATAATGAGAGTGGGGTAGAGCTTAAATCCTTGCAGGCTATCCTCATCGAGCCTCCCTCCCTTAACATAGTATTTCATCAACTTCAATCCTTGTAGGCTGTCCCTATTGAGCCTCCCTCCATTAACATGGTATTTCATCAACTTTGTAATAAGACGCCATGAACTTTGACCTGCTTTTCTCTGCTTTGAAATCCCTTTTGTTTTGTTTTTTTTTTCTCTCTATTTTCATGTTCTTCATTTGAGAGCTTTTCCCAAAAAAGAATTAATCATAATTTATTTATCATGTTTCCAGGAGAATAAGGATGTTTTAGAGTTATCGAATAATAAAAAAATACAAATCTTCGTGGAGTTTCATTTTTAAACTCTTCACCTTGATCTTGAACCAAACTTTTATTGTGTTAATAATAGGTTGAGATCTAGGATTCGACTTTGAACTAAACCTAAACTTAATTTCAAAAAAATCAGTCGAACTTTATTCATTGAGTTGTCACAAAGTCAGTTTAAAGGTCGACCACGGTAGAGCTACTAGCATCGTGACTCGAATAGACTTGTATCACAATGTCAACCAAACTTTCTTACTTTTTTTTAAACAAAATGTAATTGAGATTACACCTTGAAATGGCTCAAGACTTTAGACTCTCAACTCAAAAGGTAGGAATCACGACTCAAGATCATGTTGGAGTCGAGGCTCGGCTATATTGCCTAGTGGTGTCAAAACTTGCATCTCTCAAAACTTCAATACGAGGTCACTAACTCTATCATCTCAACCTATTATCATAGTTTACAAATTAAAACAAAAATATCAAAAATTGACATGATAATATAAGAGCATAAATTCAACTTTAAATTATTATTTTTTGATATCTTTATTTTTTTATTTTATTATATTAAAATATTACGTAAATTATCGCGTAAATAAATATTTTAATAAAGTAAAAAAAAAAAATTCATTTCTCTTTTTTCAACCTCCACACACTTTAAGTATAGGTGTGTGTGAATATTGTTGGGTATGTTGCCCTGTGAATAATGTTGCCCAAGGCTATTAAAGCTATTACTACAACTATTATTACACCCTCTCACCATTTTTTAGTATTTTATATAAGTTTTTTTTTCTTATTTTTTATTATTATTATTTTCAAATAAATACAATAATTCTATGTTAATGTACTAATCATGTACATTACTGTTCAGATATTCTATTATTTTCTTACTTTATTTAAGTGGAATTATAATTTCTAATAAAAATTTTTAGTAGAACATGGAATATAAAATTATATGTGTAATTGTCACATGAGAATGTAGAAAATAATTCAAATATATATATTCGTATGTACGTACATATATATGTGTGTTTGATTTATGCTTTATTAGAAAATAAAAATTTTATTTTTTCGAGAAAAATATTTTGCATTGCATCAATTAAACAAACATAATAAATTAATATAATTAAATTTATCATATTAAACATACCCTATTGAAATAGTTTAATTCAATTAAAAGTTAATTATTTAAAAATCCTATAAATTAAGATAATTTTTATGATAACTATAAGAGCAAGACTGCGTTTATTTTCTTGCTCTATTTTTTTTTAAAATAATATAAAATAATCATTGAATTAATAAAATATAATTAATTTATTAGGTTTATTGAATCAATAATTATTTTACAAATCAGCGAGTATTTTAACAAAGTAAATTAGATGAGTGTAAATAAAGTTATTCTTTTCTTATAGATTAATATTAAAAAATTATATATTTAATAGTGTGTTATGAATGATTGATTGGGATTAATTAAAGGAATATATTGAACATTTTGATAATGTTGCATAGTTGTGGGCTTGAGGAATAGATTCTAACTCATACTTTCAACCTTTCTACCAAGTATTTTGAATTTTGCAAGAATCTCCCTTTTTTTTTATTTAATTTTCAAAAAACTACATAAAGTATGTCTATGTATACTTTTTGTTAGTTTAATTTAATAATACTTCAAATAATCATTTAAAGAAATTAAAATTACGATGACTATAATAGCAACAAATGATGGATAACAGGCGACGGAATAATGTTGTGTCTAAGTAACATAGCATCTAACCCATTATACGTGTGAGAATTTCATGACTCGACTTTTGTGTACGCAGACTCAAAATCTCACATTCAGTTTTATGATTTTTTTTTACTTACACTATGGAGAGTAATATTATGATTATATTTTAATTCTTACATGACGTGACACTCATTATTTGAAATAATTAATGAATTATTTTAATTATTTATAATGTATCATATTAATTGCATCAATTAAGAAGTTCTATAAAAAATAATAGATAAAATTAGAACATAAATGTAACATTAATTTTATAATAATGTTAAGTTGACCCTCTAATGTTATCATCTAGTTATTCTTTTTGTGATTTTAATTGTACTAATTAATGCATTTCACGTCCTTAAGTAAGAACTAATAGATAAAATTAGAGTGTAAAATCTTCCATAAATTCAGCTTGAATCACACAACTTGTACTTTTATTTTTATTTTATATTAAATTTTCTATTTCAGCCAATGAGTTTTCTTTCTCGTATGATTTTTCATATAAATTCTAGGAATAATGTTATGTTTACACTTTTATTCTACTTTCTTAAAATTTTCGCTAACGTATCAATTAATGCAATTAAGGTGTAATTAATGT
>CM039520.1:20409565-20421708 GCA_022433055.1 Begonia peltatifolia | reverse complement strand
TGAGGGGTCATGGTTTCAAGAAGATTTTGTTTGGAGTAAAGAATCATCCAAGTTAGAAGTCAAACTCTTTTACAACCTACCCTATTTTTATAGAAAAATTAATAGTACAAAATATGTCTTTTTTAGACCATGGTTTTGATATATCTAATAATTTTGCAAACTATAATAGATTATCACTTTCTTATCATTGTTATTGCTTGAAAACGATAAACACATGGAGAAAACTGAGTAAACAAAACAAATATTTTAGTTGTGTAGAAGTAATTCTAGTTATATTTCATAGTTTGATGAGGAAATAATAAAGTTGTTTCTCACAACCAAATATAATTGTAGGGTAGAAACTTTTTTGCAAGACAACAAGAAGTTACCCTAGTTTTGCAGTGGAATAAAGCTCATTCTAGTGTGTCGTGACAAAATGGTAGAGAGAGAAATTCGAGAGGAGAGAGAAAAAGTATTTGAGTTGGAGAGAGAAAGACGAGTGAATATTTTACGAAAGAAAATCTTCATGTCTACATTTGTGCTTGAGTGTCGTGTATGAGTAATATTAGGTAGGTGTCACGTAATCCGACGTTACTTTGTGATACTTACCTGTGATTATTTTTGTAATTTTAATGTATTATAAATACTTAGAACCTATAAATTAATTGGCGTGACACAAGACTAAAGTAGAAAGCTAGAGAATAAAAACAACATTTAGTTTTGAGTCTCATGTGATTATGATGATGATCATCATGATTAAGATCATCATGGGAATCCAATGGCAGGGATTAACAAAAGATGAACAATAGTGGACCTACTTATATTCTTAATATTTGATGTTAGGTGACCCACCATAACAAAATTCATGATTTTTTTTGCTTAAATTGAGGAGAAAAATTGAAGAATGAGACACTTATTCGATGCAGATAGAAAGAAAAAGTGATTATTTATTTACTCCTTTAATCGTAAAATCTATATTTACGAACGTCGAGTTCTAGTGTTTAATAAACAAGGTATGACCTCCGTGACTTCATTTGTATCTCATCTTCACCATAATTTGCGTAAATTTCCATTGCCATACTCGAGGTTTTAAGCTAAAATTTGGAGTAATTTTCTCATAAAACTCTCACTCAACCAAACAATGAATTCCAATCTAGATTTCATGATTAACTACGATCAAATTCTTATTATATCGATTTTTACAATGACAAATATTTCTCGATAGGCAATTTCCATAATTTTGTAGATATTCGACTACAATTAAACAATCTTAGTATCGTCGGGTCTCTATAAGCCAATTTTATTGAAAATTAAGTCTAGTCTAAAGTCAGACCAAACTATTATTGGGTTTGAACCAATCCGTCGAATCGGGCTTGCCGATGTCGAGGCTAAAACCAAGAAAGCCCATTTCTTTGTGCTGTTGATCGGTGTAAGAGAAGTAAAATAAAATGAAATGGTATTTTTGAAAAATCATATAAATAATAATATTATTATTATTATTTTTAAATACACTGAGCTCTTTGTACGTTGTCTTAGGCTTGTTTTAACTAGGTTATATAGTCTTAACCATTATTAAATACTAATATTTTAATTAATTATATAAATCAATGAAAAGGTTTTATTAAACAATAATAATAATTGTCCAATATTTGCTGGAAATCTCAAATCTGATATTCATGTTTGTCATTGTGATTTGTCATTCTCATTTTATTTAATTAATTAATCTTTATTTATTTATTTAATTAATTACTCTTATTCCATTTTTACTTGATTTAAATAGCTAGCATGATTTTTTTTTTTTTTTAATTTTCTTACAAGGGCCTTATACAGTGGTTGGATTAATTTTATTTTTTTTTTGGGTTACAGTCTTTATATGGAATCGTAAGTGCTACAACATTGAGCTAAAAATAGGTCGCCCCGAGGTTCAAGGCCCACAAACCTGATCGCCGACCACTTGAATTTGGGTGCACCTCAGTCTTGGTCCAACCTATCAGTTGATCTCGGGTTTGATCAGAGCTTAATTTAAGCTAAGGGAAAACTTCGTGACGAGGCTGAAGCAAAACTCAAATTACATTTTTACTCCATCTTGGGTCTACTAGTTTGATCTCTTCCCCATCATCACAAATTATGAGAAAAATATATGTTGTTGTTAAGCTTTTTCGCTCGTCCAAATTTATCTAGTGCAGCAATGTCGATTTGACTCGATTCAATTAATTAATTGGAGGAGCCAAAATTTTAACTATCTTTGATAGATTGTATTTTGGCACCATTGATTGAGTGGGTCCTTCTTATAATCATTAAAGACAAAGAAGATTAAGATGAGTTGATGGCCTTGGTACTCAACACAATTGCTTCCCTCCTCCAATCATTTCTACTACCCAACGCAAAAAAGTCTCAAGTGGATGACTTAATCCTATCTCACTACATAGATATGTTTAACGAGCGGGTTGACGCTCGAATCACTATAGTAGCGAGTCGTATTTAGTTTGGTCTTCTGAAACGGGTCGAGCTGAATTTAAATTTTGAGCTCGCGAGCCCGCCAGAGATCGAGCCAAACGAGCGAGTCAACGAGCAGACTTGTTGACTTGGCGGGCTAGTCTCGCAAGCCAACCCGCCTCCTCCTCTCCCCAGCGGCCGACAATTTCAATTTTTTTTTACAAACAAAACCATTTTTTCATTGCAAAAATCAACGTTTAATTGAGTTTAAACAAAAAAATACTTAAAAACTTCAACATTCAAGTAAAAAAAATTAGAGAGAAATTTCAACTTATGGCTGGATTTTTAGTAACAAAGTTGACGAGTATCAAAAGAAGGTTGATTTGAGATTTATTTCGTCGAAATCGGCTCCGATTGGCCGATTTCTTCTGTCCTCGTTGTTTCTTTCTCGTCACCCCTCTCTGGTTTTCGCGGCGACAGAACTCAGCAGAAAAGAAAGAACTTTTTCTAATTTTCTTTCATTATAATTAATCACTCGGTTGTCGAGTACGGGGACGCATCGCCCAAAGAGGGCCGACGCATCGCCCAATGGGGCGTTACGTTGCCCCAAGAGTGGGGCGATACATCGTCCCTTGGAGCGATTGATCGCCTTACTTCTTGGGGTGGAGTGGGGTATTGAAGCACTGTTCACGTGAACAGTGCATGCATTGATACTGTTTACGTGAACCGTGTCTGACACTATTCACATAAATAGTGTGCAAATATTTTATTTTATTTTTTGAGTTTTAAGTATAATTTAAACAAATGGTTATATAGTGAATACAAACGTTTCCGCTACGGATTTAAATTATTTAAAAAATGTTTAAGCTTTTCAAAATGTTGTCAATTTATTTAAAAATAAGAATCTATAGAGAAGTTAGTGAGTCGCGGTCTGAGTAATATATGGTTTTTGGGTCGTGATAAATTTTACTGAAAAAACGTTATGTTTTTTGCTATAAAATACCACTTTACTTATTGTTTGAATTAGGTGACTCTGGGATTGAATCAAGTGATGATTACAATATTGTATTTATTGATTATTTCTTTTGTTCGGTGATTTTTGGTATATCATTGTGAAAATTAAATGTTTGAAAAACTTATATTATATTAATATAACTTGAAAATATTTATATACGCTCAGCCCATTAAGCTCGGTTCGTTAAACTCGTTGGCTCGGCTCGGCTCGTGGTTCGCGAGCCGGTTCGGGTTGAAAATTTTTTTGGGTCAGCTCGTTAAGCTCGGTAGACTCGACAAACTTGGCGAGCCAAACCTTTTCAGGCTCGGCTCGTTGGTTTAACATCTCCATCACTACATTAAACTTTAGCCAATCACCCACTAACGTTAACTTTCACAAAATCATTTCATATTCGTTTTAAGAGTAATCATACTCAATCTTATAATTCAGTCAATGTTTTTAAAATGAATAATGCTACGTTTACTTTACTACCTTAAAATACTCTATGATCTGACAAACAAATATTTGATGTAATTAATTTAATAAATTATAATTTATTACATTAATTATAATTTAATTGTATCAACTATTATTTGATATGTCAAAAGAATTTCAAGATAAAAAATAAACATAATATTATTTATATTATATAAATAATTAAATTATTTTAGTGGATTGTTGGTCATATTATCCGCCACATTAAGTCAAAAGCTTCCCCTCATAATATCAAAATAAAAACAATAATCTCATTAAAAAAATCTACTTGCAAAAACTAATAAAAACCATATAAACTATTGGATTATTTTTAATCCGAAGTGAATGCATCGAGAGTTATTGGTAATTTGTCTCCATTACATCCATTACAATGAGAGAAATAGCAAGTCAAATGATGGTCATTGGGGTTTGATTGAACAGAATAATTAACGATAATTATGTAATTAGTACACATAAATAGACTGTATGCGAGCAAATTTAAAGCATAATGATTTCAAAGAAGATAATAATTAAAGCTTCCAATGGAGAACAGCTAGGTACTAATAATTTTCGTAAGAAAATAACATCCCAAATTAATTATTATTAATTGAAGGAGGAAGACAAGTAAAGTAATTAATAGCATCAACAAACTCATTTATGAAGATCAAGTAAAGAATATTTTCGAAAATGAAGAAGATTTTAGAGAGTTTCATGTACAGATCATGCAGATGAACACAAGTTCGATTCTGGAATGATTCTCAGCAGAGAAAATGAAGGAAAATGGCGAGAAAATTTCTTAGCTTGAGAGAGAAAATGAAGCTCTTGGTTTCTGAGTTTATCTGTTGTGAAGAGGGTTGGGGCCCGTGCTGACTTTCCTCATCTGAGAAGCAAATATTTGATTTGGTTTGGCTTCTGGGTTTTGAAAACCGCCATGGATGCTTACAGGGTTGAGCTCTGAGGAAGACGATGATCCTCCTCCTTTGACTCGGCCATTTCTGCCATGGCTGGCTCCAAAAGACTGGGTTTCAAACTGTAGAATCATCAGCAGAATCAGAGACAAGCAGCAAATCATCTCTATCTTCAAACCCATTTGTAATTTCTTGATGATTTAAACAAGAACCATTCAAAATGTGGTTTTTTTTGTCTCTCTCTCTAGTTCTTTTGCTGTTCTTCTTTCTCTGCCTGCAAGTCTGTTCCACAGTGAAGGCCTGAAACCTTGGCTCGAATGGTGGGGATAGTCCAGACCAGCATCAAAGGAGAGCGCAATAGGGCTAAGATAGATTTTGTGAATATATGGTGAGAAAAGATGGGTGTTAATGGAAGCTGCTTAGTTCTTTTTTTCTGCTAATCTCAGACCCCAATTTTGGCTATAAAAAGCTCCATTTTTGCAGAGAGAGAGAGAGAGACCCACAGAAAACTGAACTGCTTCGTGTCAAGGAGTACGTCAATGAGAGAGAACAAGAGAGAGAGACAGAGAGAGTGAGAGAGAGCATAGACTGTAATATACCTTCAGTGGCTTGGTTCGTGGACTGGGGCGGACATGTTGGTATAGAAATCAGGCTCTGGTTAGGTCCAAACTTGATCCAACCAGCCTTATAGTCTCTACTCTTGTCAGTCAAAGTCTAGGCTGGCCTAGACAAGAAATAATGATCGGAGTTGTGACACATGTCTTAGGCCTTTGAATTCACCCCAACATCTCGGTTCTGACTAATTAACTTGGTTGCAATTGTCTGCCTGGTGCGCTGGATTAAATTATTTTTCAGCCCAATAACTAAAAAGGTCAGCTGGTTTCAACCCATCTTGCCTCGTCCCATTGAAAAAAGCCGAAAGCAGGCTCCGACTCTTTTATTTAAAATGAAACGTTAGCTTTGGTCATAATACACCCCGAGCATACATTTTGTTTTCCAATACGTGGCCTCACGTATACTCTGAATCTCTCCCCGTCTCACCATTTTATTCCCGAAGTGAAATTACCAAAATGCCCCCCTTTCTTGTAAGATTTCAGGGGCAATACGGTAACTTGATGCACTCGGAAAACTGCACAATTATACACCCTTTAAACGTCTTATCTTGGCATAACTCCCTTTCCACCCGAACGCTCACTGTTGCTCCAGCGTTACTCATTTTCTCCACATTTTCTTAAAATAATGTTTATATTTATTCAAGACCAATATATATTCTCAAGAAAATTGGTGTATAGTTCCAATAGAAGAAATGATGATGTTTTTAATAATTAAAAAAAAAATATATGAATATTTAAATGAAAAGAAGCATTGAATAATTGAGAAAAGACAAATACAAAAATAGCATGTCATATATACTAATATTAATTTTATAAAAATACTGAATTGTGTTTTTATTTTATTATTAAATAAATAAATATTGTACTTTCAAACATATTCACTTCACTCCCTTTATGAGTAATATGAAAAAACTCCCTCTATTCCTCCGTTATTTCAAGTACAGACGAAATACTTACGCGTAATTTATTTATTAATAAAATTATTATAATGTGATAAAAAATATTTAAAATAATAAATTGCGTGACTACATAAGTAAATAATATATAGACATTATATTCATAGAGCGTAAACACAGCGTTACTTTAATTTTTAAATTTAGCAATTGAGCAAAATAATAATTTTTTGAAATAAAAAAAAATCAATTCGTCGTAGACAAAACAATAAATTATTTTCATTAACAAAATAAAATTTATATTATATTATGTTAACAAGTCAATTTTCTGTATGTGGTCGACCGTGTTATAATTGCGAGTGACTGCGTGAAGTTTAAGTTGTCTTTTTTTTTTTAGCGTGTTTTGTACATATTTTCAGTGCAAATGATTATATTTAAATTGCAGGTGTAAATAGATAAATTATTAAAAAATAATAATTTAAGATTTATTTTGATATTTAATATATATTTTAAGATATTCTTATCGCTGATTAATGATGTTGTTTACCAAATAATCCCAGAAGAGGTTGTGCAGGGAAGGAACCTGTGACCATTTCGGTAAATTAGCTTCGGGAAGGACGACAAAACCCTTGTAAAACCCTACCTGAGACTACTACAATCTACTCTCCGTTTCCATTTACGAGGTTTTAGGGTTTTTGTTCGTCTCTCTAATGGCGAAGCGCTTGGTGCCTTTGATGAATCGCGTGTTGATCGAGAAAATCGTACCTCCGTCTAAAACTAATGCTGGAATCTTGCTCCCTGAGAAGTCCTCCAAGGTCAATTTTTATTTTCCTTGCAATTTTTTTTTCTTTTAGTTTTACTTCATGCTTTTCCAGATGGATTGGTGAACTCAGAATAGTTTACTTTATCTGAAAATTGTTTTCTGGTTCTGAATTTGGGATCATACTTTATTGCAAAGAAACTTACATTAGTTAACAAAATAATTGTTCTTCCTGTGTTTTACGAGCTTTGTTTGTTGAAATCGACTAATAGGTTTCATCCATGAAAAGCGGTGAAATGCTTCCCTTTTTTTCAGACTCTGTGGTGCTTAAGCATTTTCCATTGTTTTAGAAACTCAGTTGCGAAGAACTCAAAGATACTTGTTTCTTCTTATGGTCGTTCTTCCTGCTCCTTTTTCCCTGGCCTTTGAAGAAACTACTGAAGTTGTTCTTCTAGATTTGTGTACTTGCAGTTGGGTTTTTTTTTTTTTTTTTTTTTTTTTTTTAAGTTTTGAATTAAGTTTCAGAACCGCTGTTCACACTCCTAACCTGTATTTTTTTTTCTTAATTTAGCTGAACTCTGGGAAAGTAGTTGCCGTTGGTCCTGGACATCGCGACAAGGAAGGGAAAGTGATTCCGGTTTCTTTGAAGGAAGGGGATACTGTCCTCCTACCAGAATATGGAGGGACTGAAGTCAAACTTGGCGATAAAGAGTATCTATCCAACTTCTATTTTTGTGTTACTTGTACTCATTGCCTTTACAATTCCTTGCTTGTGGTGGCTGTTTTTATCTTTATGATGTGAACTTGCTTTGTCCGTTAATAAACATTGTATTACTTGACAATAATCTGTTAATACGATCCATTAAAACTACTTAAACCCATCATTAGTTTATTTAATTTATAGCAAAGAAATAATTAGATGTATTAAGAAATGCCAAATGTCTCCGTTAATACTTTTATCGCTTAGTAAATTTCTGCCTTCAATAAAGAATCCAGGAAAATAATTTCTGGATCAGTAAACTTTAATTCTGTGGAAGCAAAAGAGTTAATGAGAAAATAAGGTGGAAAAACAATGATGTGCTGGTCTGTCTTATAATACAAGTGTTGTGGTAGTCTGATATCTGTTTTTTACCCATATATCTGCCCTTGAATATGTTGTATCTCTAGTTAATCATTCATAACATTATGGTTATAATGTATATGTGCTGCCTGCACATATAAATTCCAAAGACAAAAGATGAAAGAATTAAGTCATGGTAATAATGGCGAAACAGATGAAGTATGAGGTCATGTGTGATATTTTTTAAGAAGGCGAATGTTCATTTCGGAAAAGAGAAATTTTGAAAGTCATCTATATTCTCTATGATTAAATCTGTTACTCAGACGAGTCAGAAAGAAGGCATTAGCATTGTTTTATTCACATTTACTTTTGATGGGTGTAGCTATTTTTTGTAAAGTTACCTGTTTTTTATTTTGTTTTGTATTTTGTTTCAGGTTCCATCTGTACCGCGACGAGGATATATTAGGAACGCTGCATGATTGATATGCTGAT
Organism: Begonia peltatifolia; assembly: GCA_022433055.1. Lineage (NCBI taxonomy): Eukaryota > Viridiplantae > Streptophyta > Magnoliopsida > Cucurbitales > Begoniaceae > Begonia > Begonia peltatifolia. Next base: position 20,413,098 of record CM039520.1, on the reverse strand, counting down.
TGGCATTTGACTATAATATGTTATTTGATTGGGACCTGCAAGAAAGTTTATGGTTTCCTTGACATTTGAGGAACAACTTTGTAGTTTGTTTGAGCATCACATGTAAGAACGTGTACCTCCGAGTATAAACTTCTGTTTAGAGAAAGTTTCATGTCTCTGTTCTTGAAATTTTGCTTTACTGTAGTGAAGCTTCCTCTCCATAGGAATTAGCCTATCTAAGCATTAACTGTGGTTGGTGGCTTGTATCTTCTCCTAGCATCTCTGGCGTCATTCATAGAAGAAGAAAGAGTTGGGCAGAAGATATTCAAAGTGAAGAAACAAACATCCTAAATATGTATGAGAAGTTGATTTTATTACTGCAACCGAAGGTATATTTATGACTAATTTCCCAAATGCTGAAGCCTCAAAACTAATCTCAGGTTGCACATAAGCAGTGAAAAGAGAGAAGTAGACAGCGATTTGAAGATAAAATTAACAGTAGTCAGCATTTAGACAGCAGCATATTTACAGGCTTTCGACCAAAAATAATACTCCCACAAAAAAAGAAGCGTCTGTGAGGATATTGAAAAAAGCAAATGAAATTTTTACCATAAGGTAGGAAAGATTTTTCTATATATTCTTTTATACAGTAAACTAGTGATGTTTAAAGGGCGGTACAGCCCGCCTGCTAGGCTCGTTACTGTAATGGGCCGAGCTTGGTCCGATCCCATGAGGCGGGCAGAGCCGAGCCTAAACGCTAGATTCGCGAGCTTGTCAGAAATTGAGCCAAATGAGCGAGCTCGTTGGTTCGGCGGGCCAGGCTCGCGAGCCAGCTTGCTCCCTCCTCACCCTCATAGATTTTAATTTTTTTTTTTAAACAAAACTATTTTTTCATTGCAAAAACTAACATTTAATTGAGTTTAAACAAAAAATATCTAAATATCCAACGTTCAACTAAAAAAATCAGGGAGAAATTTCTACTTATAGTGAGATTTGTATTCACAAAGTTGACGAGCATCCAAGAAAGATCGATTTGACACTTGTTTTGTCAAAACGGATCCGATCAGCCAATTTTTTCTCTCCTCATTGATTCTCTCTCCTCCCCATTCTCTGGTTTTTGCGGCGCCAGCACTCAGCAGAAAGGAAACTGAGCTCGGAGGAAAGAAAGAAAACTCTTTCCTTTTTTAATTTTCTTTCATTATTTTAATATATTATATTATTTTAATTAATAAAGAAAATAATAACCTATATATATAACTTTGAAGGTGGTTGCTGGGCGATCGATCGCCTCATATATGGGCGATTAGGTGCGTGCTAAGCTCTTTAAGATTAAGAAATCGACGCCTAGAGGGCGTCGATCGATCGCCTATTTCGGTGATCGATTGCCCTTAAAACTTTCATGGATGCTGACAAATAACAATTGACAAATCGACGCACGTAAGGGTGCCGATCGATCGCCAATTGATAGGCGAACGATCGGCCCTTCGTTGTACAGGTTGCAAGTCTACAACGGTCTTATGATCGTTCGGGCGCCGATCGATCACCAATCGATAGGCAAACGATAAGTCCTTCGTTGTACAGGCTGCAAGCTTGCAACGGTTTTATTATAATAGCCCAGAAAATTTTAAATCTTATATTTAATTTCTGAAATTTTAAATTAAATCTTGGTTAAAATTTTAAAAAATATTTTAACGGATAAATTAATTTATGAAACTCGAAATTTAATTTGGGGGTGAGTATTAAAATTTTTAAGTCGGAAGGACGCGAGGTATTGAAAATACGGAGGACGAAACACGTATGGGCTTATTGGTGATTTTGATTTATTAATTTAAATAAGTTTTTTTTAAAAAAATTAAAACAAAACTGAACGGCTTCCTGAAGAAGCCGTTCAGTTTGTTCGATTCCTCACCCGCGCGAACGAGAGCCCGAGCACCTTCCCCGGTTTTGCAACTCAATCTCCAGCGACGGTGACAGACCATTGGCGCAACTCATCTTCTCCGCGCAAGCTTCTGGTGCTGTTTTCCCGAAGCGAACCTGGCCAAAAGACAGGTAAGCACCTTGTTTCCTTCTTAGCTCTATTTGGCCGAGTTGTTGTGCAATCCCCTTTGTCTTTTCCGAAAGCTTAGCTAAATGTGAGTTGAGTTTAGGCCGTGTGTGCGTGTGTGCACTACATGGACAGTGAGCGTCCGAGTGAGAGAGTCAAGCCGAGAGCTCAGTGGGTTCCCTTGCTCTCTCTCTGTCTGTTCTGTTGGCCGAGGTTGGAAGTGCGTGATGCTCTCCTTTTCGGCCGATTGATGGCGGGAATTGGTGAAAATTGTTGGGTTGGAGAATGGTGGTAGAGAGCTTCGGTTTCTGCTTGAAAACCGAGAGGTTTGGATTTTCAATTCAAGTTTTCTGAATTGGAATCCTTCAATTTTGGTTAGTTTATGCTTAATAGATGAGAATGTGATAGATTGGTGAAAATCGGGTTGAAGTTGAAATTGAGATTTTTTTTTTGTGTAAAAACAGGTTCTGCTTTTGGGGGTGTCGGCCTAACTTCGGTTATTTGTTTTCAGTTTTGTTTTAGTATGTTAAATTATGCTGTTAGAATATCGTTTAGCCTCTGTAATCGTTTGATTTTGATGTCCGACGCAAAAATTATGTGCGTCAGAAGTTTTTGTCGAATTTTAGACCGAATCGGATTAGTGAGTGTTTTTAGTGGAATTATGGTATGTGATGATTGTGTTAATGACTTTAGTGCGTAAGATGAGTTCTGAGATGAGTTTTGACGGATTTTGATTTTTGTTTTAGGTTGAGGGGTTTTTGGAGAAATTTTTTTGTGTAAAAATTCATTTCAGTAGCCGTAAGTCACACAACTATTTTTGTATCCTAAACCAACCTTAAAGTTTAAAATTCTGCAATAAAAACCAAATAATGCAGCCCTAATTCGACAACAGAAAAAAAAAAAAAAAATCATTTCAGTAGCCGTTAGGCGTGCTTGGCCGCGACGAAGTATTGACTTGACTTAACTTGACCTATGTTTACTTGCCTTTAAAGTTTCACATAATTTTTTTTTTTGAAATTTAAAACGATCGAAACTCGGGATTTAAGTCCCTCTAGATCCTTTAAAAATATGTGGGAACAGTAGTAAAGTAAGTTGGGAAAAAATTATTCGAAAGTGGCTTGAGTTGTTTAAAAATTTTTAAAAAACATCTCATGCGGCGCACCCGCCATCTCTGCCCATTCGACACTCGCACCACACACCCAGGGTGCGCCGATGGATTGCGCCATAGGCACGATCAATCGACCCCCTCTCTGGTGTCAGTCATCGATCAGCCGATCGATCACGCCTTACACAATTATTTTTTAATCTCAAACCAACCTCAAGTTTATAATTCAGCAATAAAAATCAAATAATGCAACCCTAATTCGACAACAGGAAGCAAAAAAAAATTATTTCAGTACCAAGTAAATTTTGAATAATATTCAATTACATTATCAAATTACGAAAGAAATAGAACATGTTCGGATAGTTGAGATTTATTGAGCTTCAAAGGAGGAGTCAGAGGTCGAAA